>JAPVRG010292701.1:0-10679 GCA_029783565.1 Rhagoletis cerasi
GGTGGAGAAGGACTTGGCTTCACTTGGCATTTCCAATTGGCGTCAGTTGGCACAGAAGAGAAATGACTGGCGTGCTGTTTTGGACTCGGCCAAAATCGCTTAGGCGGTTACAGCGCCAATAAAGAAGAAGAAGAAAGAAGACATTTTACCATTGTGTAAATCATCACATACTTTAAACTTAAAACTTATTTCATATAACAATTGACAAAAATGTAAAAATAAAAATATTAAAAAAAATAAAATACAAATCTGACTTTTTTTAGAAATCCATTTTTGCGCGGAACGTTTTTGAACCGAAATCACCTAAAAAAGTAATATTCATTACTTGTACAATATTTGCCACCACGTGGTGGTATGCCAAATTTTTCGTCAACATTTGTTATATGCCTAATGTACATACTCCATACTTACATTACAAAATACACAGAAAAATCACCTTTTTTCGATTTTTTTTGCTGCCACCCTCCAGAATTATAGAAAATGGAAAATAAGGAGACCGTATTTTTTTTTTTTGAAATCGGTTAATATAGCCGTGTTGCCAGGGCTTATACATATATTAAACATGGGAAAAATTCATCTTTTCGCAGAATTACTAAAAAATCTGCACAAATATATATTTTTTGATCGAATGAAAATATTTCCCTTCAAAAATCTTCCAACAATAGAACTATGATTTAAATTCAACTCGAAAATGTTACTAACTTTTTTTTCAAAACTAGCGTGATGTGGTTACGAACACACAACATCACAATTTTTTTAAATAAGACATCAGATTTTCGGTTATGAAAAAGAAGTCAGTAAAATTTTTTAAAGTTAAATGTGCATCATAATTTTATTGTTTGAAGATTTCTGAAGGGTAATATTTCCATTCGATCAAAAAAATATATATATTTTTAACGATTTTATAGCAATTATACGAAAAAAGTTGTTTTCTCCATATAAATCATATGGAAAACTTCAAAGCCACGGCGGCACGGGTAAATGTTAACCGATTTCAAAATAAAAATACGGTTTTCGATATTCATCAGTTCTGGGGGGTGGCTGGGGAAAAAAAATTTGGACCACCCTAATGTACATACGAGTACTATGGTATAGCTCATTGAATTCCCGCTGTTGTAGGCAAATTTATAGCACATCATTATGGCTGTACGGCGTTGAAAGCGGGTGTTGATATATCCCATCGACAATGGGCTATCATAGGAATTTCAAAACAAAGAGAAAACTAAAATAATAATAATACACACATTTAATGTGTGTCGTAGGTATGTGTAAATACATAGATATGCACAAATAAGCACAAGTAGAATGTCCTAAAAATAATCAACAGGCATAGTGTGCGAATGATTTGTGGTTGCTGATACTAATAAATTGCTAATTTTATGAAATATATTCTTGGAAGTATATGCATACATACATAGTATAGTGAATGATTTTAAAAACACACATACATATGCGTATGCATATTGTACGACGGTTGACAAATTTAGGCACATCACATGTATATATGTATGTTCATGTATTTCTATTTATTTTTCCCGCTGAATCCGGATCTGGAGTCAGAATTTCTAGACTGGCCGAAATTTATGAGATAACCTCAAAAAACTGCTTGAAAATGCGAATTAGTGACAAAAATAATTTCACTTTTTTCGAAACGCTACGTTTGTCCATTTAAATGTACATATATATTCCGCTGGGTGTGTCTCCAAAGTTAAAATTGTCAGAATGGCTGAATATAGGACTTATCCTTAAAATATTTTTTCCGTGGTATTGTCTCAAGTGATTTATGAAGACTTTGTCTTTTACGTTTTCCCGCTTTTGCAGCCAGGTCGCTATTCAGTGTCCAGCAGCAATCGGCCATCATATTTTCATTCCACGTTGCTTTATAACGACGCTCCATTTCTTCTCCTTTGGGGGGACAAAAAAGTTGCAAAACACCACATCGCTATCATCGATATTTCTTGAGATATTAGGCTTTTTCTATGTTTGAATGACGAATAAATTTATATTCTTCATTCAAGTAATTTCGAATGACGAATAAATTTTTATTCTTCATTCAAGAAATACCAAATAACGAATAAATTTGTATTCATCATTCAAACTGTTTCCAGAACTGGTCCCAACCTGGCGCAAACTGGTAACGGATCTTGTCCCAGACTGGTCCCGAGCTGGTCCCAAACTTCTTCCGGAACTGGTTCCTGATCCGTCCCCCATACTGGTTTCGAAACTGGTACCGACTTGATCAATAAAAATTTATTCTTCATCCGAAATTACTTGAATTTATTCGTTATTTAATTTCGCCATGATAAATTAAAATTTATTCGTCATTCGAAATTACTTGAATGATGAATACAAATTCATTCGTTATTTGATATTTCTTGAATGAAGAATAAAAATATATTCGCAATTCGAAATTACTTGAATGATGAATAAAAATTTATTCGTCATTCTAAATTATTTGAATGATGAATGAAAATTTGTTTTTATTTTTTTTTTATTCAATTATTCATTTTCCTGATTACGCCCATCCCTGGTTTATACACGAGATGTGGTACTTTGCTAAGACTTTGCTGACATATTTTTTTTTTTTCTTTTATATTAACATTTGAAAAAATGAGTTTTGAGCATCGCCCTCTACGAAGCGGCCCCAGTGTGCATCGATCCGATGATACTAAAACTGCAACATGCCAAACAACTAACCGAAAAACAAAATTAAACTGCAAAACAAAACAGGGGTTCGTTATTTAAGGAGTAAATTGTAGCTTCGACGATAATATAAATAAATTTTATTTATTGGTGTTACAGAATATAATAAGAAGATTATACATACAGACACTAATGCAGTCCAATCAACACAGCCATACAAACAAACATGAACTTTAGTGCGTTATAGTATGTATATAGGGTAAGCAAGTAAATGACTGATAAGCAGCATTGTTTATTTGTTGTCGAGTGATTAGTAAATTGTCGCACTCAGCAAGTGATAAAACACAAAAAAAATACAAATAATCTACGAACAAAGCACTATAAAATTAAATATTATCTGTCTGTTATAATTTCTAGGACAACATAAACATTAATTGATATGCATATAAATGCATACATATGTACATGTTTATACTTGTACATTAATTAAAGCAAGCGAAAGCTAATCGGCAGGGGTGTGTATATATACTTTTTATACCCAACTACATTTCAATCGAGTCTGGCGTCAATGAGCTGGCGTACATATTAGGGATGTAAATTTTGTCGATTTTTTCTTGTTATTACAATCCCGGCGTCCCAGGATTAGTCCCAGGATTCAGATATTCATTATTTTGCAACAACTTAACTCGAAAAAAATTTCGTAAATATTGTTTGAGAAGCTCTCCTACCATATACATATACATATATAATTGAGTTTTAAATATAATTTTTTTTATTTAAAGTGAAAATTATTTAACTAGTAACAAAACCAAAGACAATAGTTAAATTTATACGCATTTGCATATCTGATAGAGTAACTTAAGATGTGTCGAAAAAAATAATTTTTAATTTTGATTAAAATTTGTTATTAGGCCAAAAATTAAAAACAAAAAACCAAAGAAAAAATATCGATGCAAAAAGCTCAAAAGTAAACAAATATATTTTGTGGTTGAAAGAAGTTCATATTTTTTTTTTCGTACAATTTAGGAGGAATAAGCGGAAAGTAGTAGGCTTTAATACATATTCATTTATGTTAAAATAAAAAGTCAAGTAAGTCAATGTAACTTTTTACAACAGAGACATACATATACTAGGGATGCGCGATGTTAACCGATGCATCGGATACATCGATGCTTCCAATTCGATGCATCAAATAAATTTCGATGTATCGATTAATGCGATATTACTCGATGCATCGATGTATTTATGCGATATATCGAAAACTACCACTACCAATTTACGGATAATTGTAATAATAAACATTGCAAGTTATATTTGAAACAAGTACACAAAATCGCTTTTTTGGAAAAAAATAAGCGGATGGGTGCCATCGAACAAGTTTCTTTACTAGCTGTTGCCGCATTATTGGACGCACGCTTTAAAAACTTACATTTTATGGATCCATTTGCCTGTGCGACAGCCGACAAGTCTGGGAGTCCGACTCTGATACTTCTGACAACATAACGGAGGAATTTACTCTTTGGAGTGATCACCATAAACTAGAAATTGGAAAACAAATAAGACCGAAGAAAACCTTTCAGATGAGCTGTCAGTATATTTACGAACTCCGGTGGGTCGGCTTGGTGAAAACCCTCTTGAAAAATTTAATTTTCAAAATTATACAATACATCGTACGAGTACAAACACTTGACAATGGTAGCCAGTTCCATGCCTTCTGAAAGTTTTTTTCAAAGGCTTCGTTTATTTTGACACAGCAGAGGAGCAGACTACAGGCTAAATGAATTAGTAAAATATTATTTTTTCAAAGTTTAAACCAAAAATATTGAGATATTTAATAAATAAAAACCAAAATTTGTACACGGAACCTTAACAAAAATGTTGTTTTGTTTAATTTAATTTCGTTTTTTTTTGAAATTTCAGGAAATACGATGCATCGAGCATCGATGTTTTTTTTAACCGATGTATCGCAAAACATCGATGTAACTTCACGATTCAACGCATCGGCAAAAACATCGATGTAATTTTTGCGTGCGCATCCCTAACATATACTGGTGGCAGAAATGATAGAAACGCTTTATTTTGATAAGTTTTGACTATATTTCTTTTGTTTACATAAGGTTCAATATTTTTTTTATAAAAAGCTAGAAAATTATATAAAAAGCTCAATTTATATCCACATTTTAAACTATGTACAAAAATTGTGAAAATTATGAGCATCCAACAACAAATTTAACGAATTTCCCCACAAATTTCAAACTTTATTCGAAATTCGAGAAAAATTTAGGTATGCAATTTTATGGCCCATATTTTACTGACAGTGTGACATAATTTCTTCTATACAAAGTATGTAGGCTCGACCATTCCTTTCATATGGATGAAATTGCATATCTACATTTTTTTTTTAAATTCTGAATATAAATTTTGAAATTTTTGGTGAAAGGAGAGTGTTGTGTGTAATGCGGGAGTAGCAAGGCTTCAAGTGTCTTCGCTACCGGGGAAAGTAAAGTTATCGGGCGATAAGCTCACCTTTGTTGACTAGTTTCCCCGGTTTAAGCATTGGGACCACTCTACCCATTTTCCAGATGTCTGGAATGATGAGAGTGGCCATAGCCAAATTGAGGACCTTGGTGAGATATTCTACTCTCGCAGGATCAAATACAGATCAGCATACAGATTCCGTCCGGTCCGATGGCTTCAGAGGCTTTCGCTTTCCCGATGGCTACCCCAACTTCATCGCTGGTGAAAGCAAGAGGCGCACTGGTTGCTCCTCACACCAGAAGTGAAGTTGCAGGTCTTCAGGTGCTCTTGCCACTTCTTCCGCTTATTTGCGTTTAACAATTGCCGAATTTCCGCGTTGATACCCCTAATACGGGAATCTGGGGGATTGGAGTGGCGGAGCTTATCACGCTCATCAGCTAGGAATGCAGCTGGGATGAAGCGGGCTGCATCAGCGGTGACAACCTTGCGGAACTTATGTACACCCACATGAACGTTTGTTGGTGTGGTAAGTGCAGCGAATGTGCTTTCAGTAACATCCGCAAAGCCGTTCCAATCAGCTTTATTAAAATTGACGTTGGTTCGGTGTTCTGCGGAAGCAAAGTCAGCAGGTTTATCGATCGAAATCACTATGGGCAGGTGGTCCGATGCCCGAAAAATTAGCATAGGTCACCAAGTTATGTTATTTATCAGACCAGCGCTTACCATTGTTACGTCAGGCGAGCTGATGCAGCTGCCCATAATCCTGGTGGTTGCATCGTCGTTCATGATGCAGAATGCCGAATCGTATATTTTCTCTGGCAATTGTATTCCCTTACGATCATTTGACAGGTTTGAATGCCAAAGATCGTGATGCGCATTAAAGTCACCAACTACCATACGGTTTTCACCTCTGAGGAGCGCACCTATGTCAGGGTGATATTCTGCCGGGCAGTTGATGACAGGGGCTATATAACCGTTAAATATTTCGAGCACAACATCGCCTGACCGTATAGCAATACTTTGACATTCTAGGATGGTATTCCTGCGGTCTATGTCTCCATCGTTAAGGCGGTATTGCACGGTATAGTGTATGATGAACGCTAGGCCTCCACCATTATCTTTCTCGCGATTTCGACGGTGCACGTTGTATCCGGCGCAATTCAGCAATGTTAAATTTCTGTGCAGCTTCGTCCCTTGGACCACTGCTATCAATATCCCATGTCGACCCATATAGACGGTTATCTCCTCGATCTACTCTGGAAACCATTGCAGTTTAATTGTAGGATCTTTGTGTGCCTTGGGAGACTGATCGCTATACGGGTGGTGAGGGAGGTGTGTTGCCTGCCGGGCCCTTGTTGCGTGCGCTGGTGCGATGGGTCCGACGTGTGGCGTGTGTTTGCTGTTGCACCCGAACAGCATGGCGCCACGAAGGACGTAGACCAAAGCCGGTGGGTTCTTAGACCCGAGCAAACACGAAGGTGACTCCACCCGTTGCAAGAGTTGCATCTTACTGAGGGGGAGTTAAAGTGTAAGTGACTCCGGCATACACAGCAGGTGTATGTTTCTGGCCCAGGGTTTGGCTCGATACCAGCCTTGATCAGAAGAATGCGGAGCGGTTGGTGCCCTGGGTGAGAGCAACTAAAGCACAGGCTTAGATCGCCGAAACAACAGCCCTTGGTCGGGTAAAACCCGAGTCATTCCGGTACGTAGAACCGGGTATCGTGGTAGAGAAAAGTAGTCGCCACACCTGGTTGCAGTGTTAGTAAAAATCATTTGTGTGAACTTCGTTGTGTTAAATTCTCCAATCACTTACCTTAAGCAGAAACAAAAATAGATTCGAAATTCAATAGACCGAAAACTATTGGTTATGGCGGGATATGCTTACATGGGATATGTTGGTATGCATGCATGTATGTATGTATGTACGTATGTATGTATGTATGTATATCTGGGACATTTTACGTCAACCGGCCCAGAGCTATGTCCAAAATTCTATGGAACGGATTACAAAGATTAAGGTCTTAAAATGATCGTTTAGATGTCGCTCATTGAAAGCAGTGTGGCGTTTTGAAAAATTCAATATGGCGTCTCAACTATGGCATCTAAATTAACTGTAAATTAGGTTTTCCTATAAAATGTTTGTGCCTCTGGAGAACTCACCACTAAAAGAGCAAAAGTAACAGCGGTTTCTTATGTTTTCGGTTTAAAAAATTCAATATGGCGGCCAAAAAAATTAAAGTCGATCCGATTCGCGTGAGACGTTTTCTTCGTAGGTTTTTGGGATTGCTGATTACGAATCTGAAGTCAGGCGGCAAAAAAAAAAATTTAAATCGATAAGATTCGCTTAAAACTGTACAATCTGGGGTTCTCTTAAGGTTGCTGATTACGAGCCTGAAACTAGATTATAAGAATTCAAAATGGCGGATCCATATTGGACCTACCATTTATCAAGAAAAATTTTTAAATCGAACGTACGTACAAAGCACGATACTAACATGATATGTATGTATAAAAATATCAAAATTGTTAAATATTTACTAGTTTGGTCGTCGACTTCCTCATGAGGGAATTTCGCTATATTTCTAGATTATACATACATATTTATCTATACACGAGTATGCACCTTATAACCTTTCTTCGTTGAGGTGTGCCGATAAAAATTAGGATTTAATTTGCCATGTTTACCAGAAAAAGCTTACGGATGAATACAACCGAATTATTCAGAATTTTGTTTACAGCACAATTTTCAAAAAATTAACAAAAATGATTTGTTTAATTAAATACGGCATCCGCTTTTCACACCACAAAGTGGGTCGTGTGATCACGTTTCGCTATTTTTTTTTTCTCCCTGTATGCTTCTTATACCCTTCGTATACAATCAGTCGGTCATTCACTTATGCATTTTGAGTAAACAAACATTTTTAGATATATACAAAGCGCAAAAGGCAAACATTCGGTGGCGATTGTAAACATTATATCTTTTTTTAGTTTCTAAATGCAATGGAGTGTCGAAATATGAAAATGCAAACGGAAAAATCTAGCCAAACGGAAATTAAATATAAACATTTATTATTTATCCTATAGCGACACGCATATTTAAGTATATACAATTAAATATTAGTATTTGCTTTAACTAAAACTGAACTGTATTTGATTCCATTGCATTCTTTAATGATCTAGCTCCAACTAGATAACTGCACTATTTTTCGGCTCAGGTAAACCTTATTTTTCCTGTAGGTAAACGTCTTCGATACCAAACTGAGTTGGAAGATATGCATCGGAAAATGTAAGGGGAGTCCCTTAAATTTTTTTTCTAAACTTGCAACGGGATCTTATGCAGGAATCGATAATTGAAACCAAAACTTATGATATGGATCCATACTGTCATTACCAAATAAATTAGTATAATAAGTATAATAAGCATTAGCTTGCATCTGCAGCGGGAAGAAACCCATTCCGCAGTTAGACTCGAAGCGAAATAATTTCGGACAGCTCTTGCATCCAGATGAGAACGAAGAAGGAACCAAGTGGTTGATAAGTTAGCAAATAAGCTTTGAGAC
The DNA here is from genome assembly GCA_029783565.1 of Rhagoletis cerasi. Lineage (NCBI taxonomy): Eukaryota > Metazoa > Arthropoda > Insecta > Diptera > Tephritidae > Rhagoletis > Rhagoletis cerasi. Next base: position 8,682 of record JAPVRG010292701.1, read on the forward strand.
TTGAAGGGAGAGCTAAACTCTTTCTACCTTAGCCTCGGGAATCCTGTGGCAGTCTAGTAGAAAGTGCTGAGATGATTCTACCCCATCATACTCGTGGCAACTGATACAGAAGTTATTAGATAAGATTCTTAGTTTCACCGCGTGAATAGCAATCGCACAATAGGCTCTCAGAACGGCCTCGGTCGACCCCATACCAGACGGATTGGGCAATTGTGCTTGTCCTAGTTTGAACCCAACGCTCGCTGAGCTTACATTAGGCCTAACCTTCAAAGAGTAAACCACAGGCTTTTACCGCAATGTCGGTGCGGCCCGGAACACAAATGAGCCTGAATAGAAAATACTCCGACGCGGTTGACACGGAGGTCAGATATTCCCTGACCAATTTCGAGCGCACCGCCATACCGTTCAGGGCTATGATAGCCCCATGGCTATCAGAGTATATGCTCACCTCTCTAACTGACGCCACACTCTTCAGAAGTGAGTTTACCGCTTCCTTAATAGCAGCTATTTCCATCTAGAAGAAACTGCAGCAGTCCGGAAGCCTGAACATAATTTTTATAGAGATATCCCGGTTGAAGACACCTCCACGAACCCTACCTCTTAGTTTTGATTCATCCGTGAAGAATCAAAGTCATTCCTTGAGGGAAGGTGCATAGAAAAGAAGTTTCTCGGAGCCTTTTCGGAGGCGCAGTAATCTGTATGATCAAGGATGAAATCAATGTCTTCCAGAACACTAGAGTGTCCAGTGTTTGAGCCAATTAACCACCCAGTTTCCCTAAGCCTAGTGGCAGTCCGTTCTGTGACTGGTCTGCCTGCAATATCTACAGCGGTTATGTTCAGCATGACGTTAAGTGCCAGTGTAGGAGTCGTTCTTAGTGACCCACTAATAGCGATTAGGGCAACCCGCTGCACACGCTCTGGTCACTAAGCAGGGTGTAGGCAAGGGCTCCGTGAAACAAAAAAGGCATAACTATGGTTTTATAGAGCCAATGACTTATTTTACCAATAGCTTCCCTGCAGCAGTATAAGACAATCGACGCCTTTCTTACACCTTCCTGAATGTTTGGCTTCCACGATAGCTTCCTATCCAGGATTAGGCCTAGGTACTTGACCCTGTCGGAGAGTTGAAGGTGGACACCTCCGATGGAGCGAAGAGCCACATCGGGTTTCTTACACTTCCCATTAAGCAATACAAGTTCGGTCTTGATGGGGTTTACTATGATGCCGCAGTTAGCCGCCCACCTACCTACATGGTAACGAAGTTCAGGTATCCTTGAGTCAGATTAGAAAAGGTATCCAAAAATCGTTATCTAACCACCATCTGCACATGCGATGCACCGTAGACATAAAACGTTAGGCATTAATCAGTACGTTTAGTGAACCACCTAAATCAACTTCCGAGAGACCTTCTACGACAATGATATTTCTGGAGGAAGAAAAAAAGAATCACTTTTCTGCGTTAGATCTATAACTTGGAAATGCAACGACTGTGCTAGCTTAGACATGTCTAAGCACCTGTGAAAAGATCCTTCGACTCGATTCCCATGAGTGAACCAACTTCAGAAGGACCTGTGCAGAAGTATCCGTCTACACTTAGTGTTAACAACTGGGGTGAATTCGCAAAGGATAGAAGAAACTTACAAGTTGTTTTAGAACTATCTAAGAAGAATGGCAAGAGGTACAAAAGTTCATTCGCAAATTTTCAGCCCTCGTATCCAGGGTGGAAGGACATTTTGTATAAACATTTTATAAGTTTTACCCTCCTATAAAATTAAAAAAATGCCACTCAGAGCATTATGTGCAGCTACCGATGATATGTATGTATGTAATACTAGTACATTTTTACGCTGCACATAACAAAGCATGCGGAAAGGCGTGCCTGACCTCGCGCAAGACTTTTTCTCTTGGACAAAATGCAATGACAGCAATGACCACAATAGCTATAAAATGCGCAACAAAACAAATTTTGTGATTACACATCTGTGAAAACCGTCTGTG
>JAPVRG010292737.1:0-10201 GCA_029783565.1 Rhagoletis cerasi
AGTTTTATGCCGACTCCGAACGGCGATTGTATTTTTGTGAGAAGCTTTTTCATGGCAGAAGTACCCTCGGAGGTTTGCCATTGCCTGCCGAGGGGTGACCGCTGTTAAGAAAAAACCTTTTCTCTAAACTTTTTTGCGACGTTGACCAGGGCTTGAACCCAGGCCTGCGGGGTGGAAGCGCGCACTGCTTACCACTACACCACAGCGGCGTGCTTTATTAAACTCGGCCAAAATCACTCAGGCGGTTCCAACACCAAACAAGAAGAAAAAGGTGCCTTGAAGCACACAACAGCAGGAAGATTACCAGCGTTTTGCCATTTTCTTTCCGCCTTCTATCCTTCCTCTTGTGAAAAAATGCAGTCAAACCCACGCGTTCTTTAGGGAGCACGCTGGTTGAATGGTGGGGCTCCAGCTCTGAAGATTAATGGTTTACAACCACAGCTTTCTCCGCCTGAATGGTGCTTCGTCTGTCAAGTCATTTTCTCATACTCAAAATAAGTCTATAGCTCCAGCGTCCATTAGTTTAATGGTCTCAGTGGTCTTGCTATTGCTTAGTCCTTTCTTTGTCGCGCTTATCCGTAGACGCAACTGTTTTTTTTTTGCACTTTTATCGATAGAATAGAGTCCTGCGATTACCAGCGCTGTTTCTTCTGTTGTCGTTCGCGGCGTACTCCGCGCTTCTAGCGCTCACGTCGCAGTATAAAACTTATAGCTTAATAAAGTGCTATAAGCCTGTAAGGCGTTGGACGGCTGAAAAGCATTTTGTGGAGTGCTAGCACTAGAGCCCAAAGTCGATAAGGGGATCTACTAGGGTGATTGACTCGGTTTTTCCAAACCAGATTTATTTTTATCGATCAAACCGGTTTTTTTCATTTCATACAATTCTTGATCTATCAATAAAAGTTTTGAGTTTTTCGAAGTTTTCAAAGCTTTTTCCAGTTTAAGGGAAACCCTTAATTAGTTTTAAAATGATATCCTAGGTAATTTTGGGATGAACAGTACATTATATTTGATTACAATAAATGAATGTTTGGCGGTTAAAATTTTTCTACGCGTTTGGCCGAGCTTCTCCTCCCATTCGTGTTCTGCTTCTTGATGTTGTGACAACAAAGGGATAGATCTACACTTTCGCTCCGCCAACAAAGAAGCTTTTTTATGGCAAAAGTACACGTGGAGGTTTGCCATTGTCTGCCGAGGGGTGACCGCTATTTGAAACACTTTTTTTGATGTTGCTGGGACCACAAATTGAACTTTGGACCTCCCGAGTGGCAATAGGCACCTCTAAGCGACCGGCTTCAGCAGAAAGAGAAATACTCAAATCCGAAAAAGTCAGAAAAAATGCTATAAAAGATTAAAAAAAATGGTAAAATGAGACCAAACGTGAATTTTTCACTGATTTTTTTTGTTTTACTTTTTTGATCTAAAAAAATTTGAAAATATTTTTGCTTTAAAATCTGTCTTTACTGTTAATAGTTTTATTGTAATTTTTGGTCATGACTTCATACCAACATATGCATTTTTACTATATGAAAACTGTATAAAATAAAAACGGTTTAATTTCAAAATCGGGAACCTGTTTTTTTCAAATTGCATTTTTTCGAATAACTCGAAAACCGGTTTTGGAGAAAATGCGAATAATCGAACACCCTAGGATCTACATAGCTTCTTAGGCATATGTGTACAAAGAATTGCAGAGTTTTCAGTCTTTCTTAAATCGCATATATATTATCGCCAAATCCGATCATTTTACAACAGCTACAGTCGCAGACCTCCATCGTACATTGTGTTCCAAAGTGTTGGCCAGAGCAAGAATCCTTGTGGCACAACACTGGAGATATGGTATCACTTGACTCCGTCGTTTGATTCATGAATTAATAACCGGTCGAACAGATAGTTACTTATAATGCTCCGAAGATATGCTGGCGCTTTGAGTTTCTTTGTGGCGTGTAGTATTTTCTCTCAGTTTAAAGTCGCTTTCCGCTGATCGCCTCTTCTGCCATTTCTGAAACCGAACTGTGAACGTGGCATTCCTCCTGCTGAGATCGCTGCTATTAATAATTTTGTTGTTAATTATATGCCATAGCAATTTTTTCAGTCGTATTTCACTTATATAAAGGACGATATGCGAAGGATCTCCAGGTGATACTCCTGTATTGAGTAGAATGATTAATTGCTGCAGTTTACGCATATCCGACAACACCCCTTCCACAAGGCACTCGTTGAACGCACGGACGAAGACTTCTGGGCTCGTCTTCGAGCTAAGTTTAAACACTCAGTTTGGAATGGCCTTGGGGCCTGGAATTGTTGGGCTAAAAAACATTTGCATCATCGATATAGTCATCTGCAGTAATTTTTGGGAAATCGCGAGCTATTCGGGCAGATTTTTCTCTGAGCATGCATATTCATTCATAAGCCATTCGAACTCATGCTGTCTGTAGAAGCTATCATGGCGAATAAGAGAAGGCAACGCATGTCTACCTCCAATGCAGATACCAGATACTATCCAACTCGTCATATGAGCTGAACGCTTCGTAATTCGATATTTAACTCACACAACCCAACTACATACATTCTAATTTATCCTTAGTTTATTTACTCCACCTCGCCCAATCACTTCCTTCTTCCAGAATACTCATTCCATAATGAGCCTTCGCCATTCCATATCTAAGACCACACCACATGCATTCCACATCTTATTTACCTTCTTGGCGAACTTTGAAACTTGGCCTTCCTTCTCGCAAATCTCTTTCTTACTCTGCCCATTGCCAAGAACTTATGGACATTCGATAACTTGTAGTCAAACATTTCCATTGAGTAAGCAAACATGCGAGTGCGAGATGTATTTGTGTGAGTGTGTACGCCTACATTCGTATGTATGTATGTATGCATGTGAGGTATTGGTGTTTCACTGTAATGTAAGTGTAATTAAAATCCCTTGATTAATATGTAAATTTAATGAGATTACGAATTCAGCGAACAAGATTAGGACCAAGGCAAGTACAAGTGACAGCCTGAGTAGACAGACAGACGGACAGACAAGGGAACAGGCAAACATGCAAACAAATGTATTGTACAGCTGTGTAAAAGGAAATGCAGAAATAAATAAGGAGCAGGAGGAGAGGAAGAAGCGGATATGTGTACCTTTTTGGCTGCTAAGAAATACATAAATTTAGGTGCATGAGCACTTAGTTATACATACATATGAGAGACAGACTTATGTACACAGGGTTAGGCAGGGAAGCAGACAGCGGTTGGGTGTATTGGACAGCACAAGCTGGTTGATTAAAAAGTAGTTTTTATAAGGTGGGAGGATTGACGTCAGCTTCAATGGAATATGTTAAGATATGTTAAAATATCGCTTGAAGTATTATTCAATATAAGTAAAATATTGATTTAAGCTTTATTTTAATAAATAGATTTGTTTCTCCAGCGTTAACCTCATACTAAGATTTGAATATTACCGCTCATCAGCACTGGGTGCAGAGATTTGTTTTTCCCCGCTTGTTCGTCCTGACCCTGACATTAGACCGTGTCGAAAAAAAAGTTTGCCGCACACCCCCTCATATGAAGTGTTTTTAAACGCATTTAAAAAAATTTGTTTTTTGAACAACCCTAGTAGTAGCCCAGTTACATTTTGCTTCATGTCTTCGGCATTTATAGTCGGATAAATAAAGTGTGATACACCAAAGTTTTCGTCTCGAGGAGGGGTTTTTCCTACGGAAGTTCATTGACGTCATGTTCTCCATTGTGGTACTTACCCACCAGATCTGAGTTGCTACTACCCTAACGTACCGCCCTTCTTCTTCTATTTCTTCTTCTTCTTCTTCTTCTTCTTCTTCTTCTTCTTCTTCTTCTTCTTCTTCTTTATTGGCGCTGTAACCGCCTAAGCGATTTTGGCCGAGTCCAAAACAGCGCGCCCGTCATTTCTCTTCTGTGCCAACTGACGCCAATTGGAAATGTCAAGTAAAGCCAAGTCCTTCTCCACCTGGTCTCTTCAACGCAGAGGAGGCCTTCCTCTTCCTCTGTTACCAGCATCGCGACCCGCGCTGAATACTTTCAGAGCAGGAGCATTTCTGTCCATTCGAACGACATGACCTAGCCAGCGGAGCCGCTGTATCTTAATTCGCTGCACTATGTCTACATCGCTGTAAAGCTCATACAGCTCATCGTTAAATCGTCTGCGGTACTCGCCATTGCCAACGGTCTAAGGCCCGTAAATCTTTCGCAGAATCTTTCTCTCGAAAACTCCAAGAGCCGCTTGATCAGATGTTTTGATTGTCCATGCCTCCGCGCCATACACCAGCACAGGCAAGATGAGTGACTTATAGAGTGTGATTTTTGTACGACGAGAGAGGACTTTACTTCTCAATTGCCTACTCAGTCCAAAGTAGCACTTGTTGACAAGAGTGATTCTCCGTTGGATTTCAATGCTGACACTATTATTGGTGTTAATGCTGGTTCCCAGATAAATGAACGTACCGCCCTAATGACAGTAAATTAAATACCGACTATCATTAATCTTTTGTGAAAGAAGTTTTTCGATTAGTTCAGTAGAACCCAAAATAAAACACTTTTCTTTTTGAAAATGGAAAACCATACGGAAACCCCAACGTTTTTTTATGAAGCACATGAGGTCAATGAACTTCTGTAGGAAAAACTCCTTCCTCGAGACAAAAACATTGGTGTATCACACTTTAAAATCCGACTATAAATGCCGAAGATATCAAGAAAAATTTAAGTGGGCTGCTACTAGAGTTGTGCAAAAAACAAATTTTTTTAAATGCCTTTAAAAAACACTTCGTATCACTTTTTTTTTGCCTGTAAGGCGAGACTCTCTAATGGGCATGTATGTCTATAGACTACATAACACAGAAAAAATTACTGCAGAAAAGGTTATCGATGCTTATAACGTTTTTTTCGCCAAACATATACAGGGTCCGATGCCATTCCAAAACTAGTGTTGAAACTTATCTAGAAGGCGAGCCAGAAGTCTTCGTTATTAAGTTCAACGAGTGACTTGTGGAAGGTGTGTTGTTTGATATAGAGAAACAGCAGTAATTAGTGCTTCTACTAAAGGCAAGAAAGCCACTGTGAAATCGCCACATATCGTCATATACATACGTATGTAAGATAGACATGACTGGAAAATTGCTGTAGCAAATACTTAACAACAGATTATTGGCAGCCGTCGGAAGACCACCACGCACGCAGTTCGGTTTCAGGAAGTGCAGATTTACAGCGAGGCGGCAGAATAGACGATCAATGGAAAGCAATGGTAAGGTGGCGCGTAGAAGTACTTCTTGTTTGTTACTCTGGACGTAAAGAATGCATTTAATACGGCAAAGTAGGAGAAAATACTCCATGCCTTATAGAATTGTTTGTAAAGCTCCGCCGTATATTCGCAGGTTGGTAGCTGCAAAGTACGTTAAGTGATAACACGTTACCTTTCAAACGAGCAGCGACATCTAAGACCGTATCTTTACCCTCGCCACCACCTGGACGAAAGAGGTCAGACTACAACTGGGAATTCATGTCGATGGTGAACCAATTCCGACGATGAACAACTCGAAAATTCTCGGAGTTACCTTCGACAGTCTGCTCTCTTTCTCGGCGCACACAACCGCCATTGTTAATAGAGTACAGAGTCGCAACAAAGTCCTCAAGTCACTAGTCGGCAGCACTTGGGGCAAGGATAAAGAAACGTTGTTGGCAACATACAAGACAACTGCCCGGCCGGTTCTAAACTATGAGGCGCCTGTGTGGTCGCCTAGGACAAGTTGGGCGCAGTGGATGAAACTACAGACATGTTAGAAAACAGCACTTCGGACTGCCACAGTATGCCTTCTGATGTCGCCACTACACCACCTACACGACGAGGCCCAGCTGCTCTCAGTTAAGGAGCACAATTTGATGCTAAACAAGCAGTTCTTGGTGGGGTGTCACCGTCGTGGACACCCGAACCGACAACTGCTTGATGCGGATCCCTCGCTCAGGCACGTCAGAAGGCACCTCTACGAAATGACGGACGAAGACCAGAGGTTTATTAAACAACCCCTGGACCGAGGGACGTACTGACAGGCCATAAACGGCACTCATAGGGAGGCAGTAGTCGGTCCAAAGTTATATGTACTCCAGACCTGTGAGTGCCGCTTTAGGCACCTAACCACTGGACGTGGACGAGACTGAACTTCGTCTACCTCGGCAGACTCGCACTACGTTGGCAAAACTGCTCTCCGGATACTGCAGCAGGTTAAACTCGTATCTGAGCAGGCTGAACTCAGATGTTCCCAATTTTTTCCCGGCATGCGGAGAGACACCACATGACTCCATATATCTTTTCGCATGCCCCTTAAACCCAACCCAACTAACGCCCCTCTCCCTTTGGGCGTGGAAAACTTCTTGGGCCTCTCGATAATTGAACTTGATGACTACGATTGAGAGACAAGCCGATCTAGGCAGGGCTAAGTAAGCTGCTACAACAACAACCGTATCTGAAAGGCTGAGATCAGGAGTTCGTTTCACTTTTGACTCTGTCCGTGGCAAATTTTTAACACGCAAGCAAAACAGAAAAAAATTGGCAAAAGTGTATTGCGGTGAAGTTTGGTATTTTACGCAAGTTTAATTGATAAAATGGTTGGAAAAATGTATTTAAAATAAGAATGTATGTAAGTACATAAAAGTGTAAAATGAATATTATGTGGAAATGTGAAAGCATCTCAAATGCTTGTGTGTGAAAGCGCAAAATTCGTGTTGCAAAAAGGACCGATCGGTGAAGTGTTTTGGTGTTTATTATTACAAATAAAACGAATGTACTTGTTTTGTTATTAAGAAAGTGATTATTGGTATAAACAAAACTAATGTACTTTTATATAGAAATGCATTAGTTTAATTAGAAATGTATGCACTTATATATGAGTGTGCATGGGTTTTGTTGTCATCAAGAAACAACTGCCGGCAACTATGGGTTAAGTTTTTCTTTGTAAAAGTTCTCCATTAACCCATTTACGCACAATGCTCCGCAAACCGGAAATTCTCTTTCCACCTTTTCAATTCCATATTTGTACAAAATTAATTAAATTAATTTATTGCATATCTCAGTATACACCCAGTAATTTTCTAAATTACACAACAGCCATCGCCTTACAAGCATTATCACAAAATATTTACTGCGCATGCGCAGCATTCTTGAAACGCAGCGATGCAAAACGAAAACTTTTAAGTTAATCCACTGGCTCAATTCACACACGCACTGCGCATGGTTGAATTGCCGGCGCGCATGGTCTGATTTATGAAGCTGCTTAATTACAACAATGTACAACAAAAACACAAACATGTGCGCATAAGCATGCAACAGCGAATTAACGAAATCAGCTACTCAGCTATAGCAAGCAAGCTGCGGCGTCCCGATTAAATCCTTGAAAGTTCGGAAATTAAAAATGAGCGCAAAAGTTAAAAGAAGAAAAAAGTGAAAATAAAATATGTAGGTAGTCGAAGAAATAAAGCAAGTACGCTGAATAAAATGCCAGCAAAGGAACAACAAAAAAGCGTGTACAATTAAAGAGCAACAGCAAAATCAACACCATGACACAGACAGACCAGCAACAACACAACGCAAATAATACCAGCAATGCAATAACAACAAAAACAGCAACAACTGCTGGCGATTGCTGCCGTCTGCTGCGACGCTGTCTGCGATTTTAATCGACTTTAATCGAAGCAGCAGCGTAAAACATCCAAAGAATAGCACAATAACAACAAAACACACATCGAAAATAATCATTACTGACACGCCCACATGCAATTATGTTTCGCTGAGCGAAATTCTTTTTTTCTTTTTACATAAATATGTGTGCCGCATTCGCTTACTTCGAATTGCTGGCTTCATTATTAATTTTATTATTTGCCAAACAATGAGCAGGAAACGCAAAAAAAATTGAAGCCAAAAAAAATATAACTGAAATAAGGAATGCATACCTGCAGGAGTATTAAATTCAAAACAAAATTAAAAATTCCAAAAAAAGAAATTTTGCTTATTATTAATGCATTAAGGGCAACTGCAGCTAATTATGGATTTCGTATGGCCAGCCGGGCCGTGATCGGTGTGCTTGCCAAATGAAAAGGAAACATAAATAATTTTTGCCAGAGGCACTGATGTAGAGTAATTATAAGAATGCCGCAGAAGTATATATATATAAGGTATGGCAAAGGAGACAACAAATCTTGCAGGTCAATAATTAGTTGGCGATACATAAGAAGAAGAGGATATATGTATGTATTTCAAAGATGGCGTGGAGTAACTGATAGCTTTTAGTTGTAGGTTGTGATGCATTGAAGTCGAACTTAAGTTGGTGAGCATATACATACATGAAGGATTAGGTAAGTAGTATATGGATAAAGCAGTTCCGATGACCGTAATTAACAAACAAAACAATCTCCCTTAAGTGCAGAATATAACCACTCTTCAACTAAGGCCAAGCACAAAGTAACTGGGAATCTTACTAGACAGCAACCTGTCGTGGAAGCTTAATGTGGAGGAGCGTTTGAGGAAGGCCTCAGCAGCACTGTATAAATGTATAGAGATGTTGGGATGTACTTGGAGGCTTTCACCCACTATTTCCTTACGAGTATTTTATTAGATATAGATAGAGTGGACAGCAATGAAAAATAAGACATACCTTAAAAGACTGGAGAGTGTTTACAGGCTCTCAATGATCAGCACAACGGGTGCTTTGAAAACAACACCGACAGTTGCGCTGCACGCGATTTAACGTATGCCACCGGCGTATTTGGTAGCCAAGAATATAGCGTTTACAACTGCCGCGAAGCTTTATGCTTATAGTCACAGTAGTATAGCGTCATCATGTCGCTCGAATGGATACAGACGCTCCAGCACTGAAAGTATTCGACTCGAAACCCGCTGGTGGTAGCAGGGGAAGAGGAAGGCCTCCTCTGCGTTGGAAAGACCAGGTGGAGAAGGACTTGGCTTCACTTGGCATTTCCAATTGGCGTCAGTTGGCACAGAAGCGAAACAACTGGCGTGCTTTGTTGGACTCGGCCAAAATCGCTTAAGCGGTTTCAGCGCCAAACAAGAAGAAGAAGAAGAGAAGTATAGCGTCATCTTTGACTGGTTGACTGGGCGAATAGACTACATGATCCCGCATCTGAATTTCGAAAGGTCTCTACAAGCTAAAATATTTACAAAGACGGGTTTAGAATGGACGACGGAGTAGGAGCTGCAGTATACTGCACGGAACCGGAAATTAATAGGTATTTTAATATATATATACAGAAATAATACATGAAATCAATCCGCCAAGAGAGCAAAGTCAGGCGGTCGTTAAGGCTCTAATATCATATAGTAAAACTTGTATGTCCATTTTGGACTTTAAGGAGGCTATAAGAAGGCTAGCTGCTCCTCAAAGCGTTCACCTACTATTTTGGGATCCAGGACACAAGGATGTGGTAAGCAGTGAGTAAGCTGACGAGCTAGCTAAAGAGGGCGTTTTCTCAGACTCCTTACTAGTGATATACAAATACCTATTGAAGAAATCAAAACGGTTGCAAGATCTTCATATGTACCACCAGGCGGATAGTTTTGGAAAACAACTCAGAGTTGCAGACTTGCGAAGATTTTGCACAATTAATAAGATATGAAACTTACCGATTTCCTACTATCAAGAAGAACATCCCGTGGCATATCAATGCCGCGACCCATCAAACTACGGGTGTGACAATCCCGAGGTTTCCTAGTCAGCGGTTGCCAGTCCGGAGTGGTGTTTGCTCAACTGGCAGAAGCTTCGGCTTCGCAGCCTAACCAGAGTGCTCAATCTGGTACCAAGGGGGAACAGGGGCCCCCATAGCATCCTATATTTGCTATGGCCTGTTCCTTTTTGGGTACGGCCCTTCGGGGAGTATCGTGGTGGCTGTGGTTTAAACCCAAATGCGGGGAGAGTTGCTTGTCTTCTCAATGTGGAGTTGCATAGCAACCGGGTGCCGGACCCATAGTACGGCAGAGGTTTAGGTACGGCCTCGAGCCCGACCAAGGTGGTAAATTGTGTACACGCACATGGCCAATTGGTAGCGAAGTGCTTGCAATTTGAGCCAAACAAAACGCTTGCATTAGCGGCGCTGATCATCGCATTGAGTTGATCCGTGTGCTTTTGAGCACCTTGGGGTTAGGCTTTTCATAAGCAGGTACTCA
>JAPVRG010292753.1:4653-17199 GCA_029783565.1 Rhagoletis cerasi
TAAACGTCATTAAATAGCTGTTATTTTATATTTAAAAATTTTACGACCTTAAAACATTTCAACGCTCAGGACGTTTTGAGAATCCTCTTAATCTTCAGGTGCTTCTCGACTGCCTTATCTAAAAGCACATCACACAGGATTGTCAACATACGTATATTGAATTATCTGGTAACAATCAGGGTGATGATGATAATTAAATTCATTTAATTATGTTATGAAACTTTTAAAAAAATGTTTTTCAGCAGAATCATCAGTTATATCGTAGTCAATGTTGCCATATTCACAGTTTTAACTGTAAATTACTTTGTTTTGATCAAGATTAAATTTTTTTTTTAAATTAATTTCTACACCTTTTCCAAGAGTACTTCAGAATAGCCAATTGTACTTCAGAAATCATAAAATATATTTCAGAATAGTCAGTTGTACTTTAGAAACCGTAAAATGTACTTCAGATTAATCAATTGTACTTCAGAAACCATAAATTGTACTTCAGATTCGTAAATTGTACTTCAGAAACCGAAAAATGTACTTCAGATTAGTCAATTGTATTTTAGAAACCATAAAATGTACTTCAGATTTGTAAATTTTACTTCAGCTATTCGCAAATTTTATTCAAAAAATTTAGATACATACAAACATTTGATTGCGATTTTTAGCAATTGAAGCAATTATCATTTTATTTAATAAAGTGTATTTATTTTGTGAAAAGGATGTCCAGGATAATTGCGTTTTTTTTAGATCAGCATGAAGCGAAAACGTACATATGTATTTACATAGTTCTCATTTTGTCGTGAAAACATCTTTTACATAAAGTTTGTTCGAGGGATATATCACCCTCAGAGAAATAATTACTGGTTATATTATTATTCTCAAAACAGAAAGATTTGGGGCAAAGTGCCTACATAGGAAGAAGTGAACTGTAATGTTAAATGGATTGTAGAGCGCTACTTTACCACCTGAAGTACATTTACAAATGTGGCTTCTGAAGAACATATCACACTTTCTGGAGTACATTTTACGGTTTCTGAAGTACAATTTACGAATCTGAAGTACATTTTATAGATTCGGAAGTACAATTGACTAATCTGAAATCCAATTAACGGATTCTGAATTACATTTGACTAATCTGAAGTACATTTTACAGTTTCTGAAGTACAATTGATTAATCTGAAGTCCAATTAACGGTTTCTGAAGTACGTTTTACTAATCTGAAGTACATTTGATGATTTCTGAAATATATTTGACGCTTTCCGAAGTACTATTAGAAAAGGTGTAGTACAGATTACAATTTTTTTCAAAATTTTAGATTTGAACGATTAAACTAAAATATCCATTTCGGTTTCTTTGGAATCAAATTTTTAAGAGAAAAAAGATGGGTCGTTTTAAGCTGCATTCCTAATTTTGATGATTCAGGGACTTCTTATGTCTCGTTTTGCCCTTCTCCCCCCCAGCCACCGTTGTACTATGGTTGGTACTACCGGCGGCGCTAGAGGTAGATGTACGTTCTTGGTTGTCGGGGATACTTTTGTTTGGTTTCCCTGGATGCGGATTTTTGTTCTGCTTGTGCTTCCGGTGTACTGTGCTTGGTACTACCGGGAGCACTAAGGCAATTAAGGATAAGGAAGTGCCGAAGTCATTAGTCCAGGGTTAGTTGCAGTGTCCATCTACGAGTTTGTGTTGGTTTTGTTTTTTCTTTTATTTGTTTTTCATTCATTGTTTGGTCCCACGAGTATGCACAGAAATGGTTCGTCACTCGTCCGCAGAACCGGCATACGTGGAGAAGGTACTTGTACCTCCGACCTTGCCCGGGCATCGGAGGGGACCGTTCGTGACCAGCTGACCATTCAGCCATCGGCACGGGTACCTCAACACCTTGGCTTCGGTGTTGCTGGTGCGGCTATCTCCACAGTTGGGGTTGTTAGTTCTTCACGCGACTGCAAAGGATATGAAGCCTTCCTCTTAGTTCATCACGATCTGGGAGCACCCTCAGGGAATTCCCAGGTCGTTATTTAAGCCCCTCCGCCACGGCACGGCGACCAGCGTTGAAGAGGTTTCGTCGGGTATTTCATCATAAATTTTTTTCTTTTTCGCATGTCTTTGGTATATTGCTTCGACATGCTTAACTCCATCGCCTTTTCTTCGAAATAATTAAAATTTGCTGGTTTGGCTACGAAAAACTTGCAAAGAGATTCGTAAAGATCGGCAACAGTGGTCAAATCTGGATTTAAACATTCACTCTGTTTATTATTTCCAAAGAGAGATTCTACACAACCATTACCGCCGCACAGTGTGCTTTTTGAACACTCCCAGCGAATTAATCGTAGCGCTTTCGATAAAAGCAACATTTTGATATCAAGCAGAAGGGGTTTGAATGCTTATAAAATTCCCTTTTAAGGAAAAATATTGCCATTGAGCCACACTTACCCTTCGACCTTGAAAAAATTGAAAAAATAGCGTTCTTCGAAAAAAAACGGGAAAATCTGCCGGTTTATTTAAAAAAATATTTTTTTTAAATTATACTTACTAGAGTTGTTTATCTTGGTTCACTTTATTTTATTTTTGTTTTTAATTTTTATTTTTTTAAATTTATTTTATTTTTATTTGGTGTTATATTACTTATTTTATTATATTTTATTTTATTTCCTTTCATTTAATTTCATTTCATTTTACTTGATTTTATTTTATTCGATTTTATTTTAATTTCAATTGGTTTTATTTTATTTTATTTTGTACATAATATAACATAACATAATATAACCTAACATAACATAAAATAACATGACATGACATGGCATACCATAACATATAACATAATACACCATAATATAGCATAACACAACATATTCAGTTCCTTTTATCTGCCTCTTATCTTTATCTCTATGATTTCTCTATTTCTGCCCTTTTCTCGTTTTTTCATCTTTATTTTTATCTTTAGGTTTAACTTTATATTTATGTTCTCTTCTTTACCTCCGTCCCAATCTTTATCTTCATTCTTTTCTGCATGTACATATTCACACCCTCCTTTGCCATTATATTAAATATTTGAATTGACCTTCTTCTTTGTCTTTATCTTTACGAATCTTTATAATTATTTTTATCTTTTCCTTTATTCCTTTCTTCATCAACATATTCAGCCTTTCCTTCATCGTTCTTACAATGCTGCTTCGCATTTCACTATCAATATTAAAGCATACATATAGGAGGCATTTCCGCCCCAACCATGTACAATGTATGGCATTGGTATTGGTGTGACTTTTGAGTTGTTTTTTTCGCTCTATTTTAAACTAATTTGAAATTTTAAAAAGTGTCTGCACATCAGCATCAAAATACCTTTCTAATGATGTATAATTGTTTATACCTTAGAAGTATAGTTTAGCCGTAAAAGGTGTGTAAAGGAAACATGATTCCCTATTTATATAATAGATCTGATATATTTTGAGACGAGAAACAAGATCTTACTGTTTAAAAGGAAAAAACAATTTTTTTTACCAAAAACAGTATAGTGTCCTGATATGATTTTTTACAAATTTTTATAATTTTCTTGCAGCTGTGCACCCCTGCTGCTGCTGCAGTTGGCATCAAAAGTGTTGAAACATTTGAATTGTTTTGTAAATTAATATGCATCTTTAAATTTGCCGCCCCTAATATCTGCCGCGCTAGGCTCCGGCCTACTCAGCCTAGTGGGAAATCCGCCACCCACTGATTTCATATCTAATTAGGATAAGCAGCATTGATTTTATAAAGCATTTTGTCAGAATAATATTTTACTAAATATTCATATAAATACGTGAATATTTTTTTAGAATATAAAATTACTTTCAATTGATATTAAAATATAGATTTATCTTTAGCAATCTTTCGCCAATCCATTGGAAGCGCGCAATTTTTTCCAAATTCTACTGCCATTTGTTTCTCAAACTCCACCAATAGTCTATTATTTTATTCATAGATTTTCCCACCTGCGCTCTCGCTTCAATGTTCTTGAAAGGGTAGGTAGTCAGTGTCAAAATTATATTGGACTGCATGACTTTTGTTTTCAGCAAACGCTCCACATAGTACTAATTTATCATTCATTGCTTTGCCTCGCATATTTTATTTATTTATTTATTTTTTTTGCTGAATATTTGCTTTGCCGGCACTTGAATCATAAATACATATATATGTATTGTACTACACTTTATTCGTGTTCAGCCATGCGCCTCTCATATGCAACTTAGTCATGTGTTGGTACCATGTTGGTATCATATGTCGCGCACTTCCTTCCAGTCGCAATGCTAGCAAAATTTGGTATGCTCTGCTTGTCTGCGCTGCGGTACTGGAGTGGAGTTACTGCGCTTCAAATATGCTAAGTATGGGAACGCATTTGATGATGCCATCATCCATCAATTTAGCGAGTATTAGCGGAAGTCTATGCCAGCATTTAGAGTTATTGTTTTTTGTCTATATAATCATAGATATTTTATGTGAAGATCTCGACCACCTCCGGCGTTATGGTCTAAAAAGTGGCCCTAGAAAGACTAAGATGGTTTGTGCACTCGGTTTGAAATCAACAATGTACAAAATTATCTCCCTCCTTTCAATGACAACCACGACCAATGCTTTAAGGCTGGGGTTTGAGGGCATGCATGTGGATGGATCATTTAATGGCAAAGGTACCTAGGATCGGTTGATTGATGTCCTCGTGTGGGCAATACCTGGCATCAACGCTGCCACATAAAAGATCCCAATTTTGGTGTCGGATTTTAGAGACGTTGTCGTCTGCAGACGAATCGTTCGTGATACATAATAAGGCCGTAAGATGGTTTATGCACTCGGTTTGAAATCCGATAAGTCAAAAATTATCCCATGAAATAATTGAGTAAAAGGCTCCTCTTCTCAATGACAACTACGGTTACTGTTTTAAGGCTATGATTTGAGGGCATGCATGTGGATGGATCCTTTAATGGCAAAGGTACCTAGGATCGGTTGATTGATGTCCTCGTGTGGGCAATACCTGGCATCAACGCTGCCACATAAAAGATCCCAATTTTGGTGTCGGAT
This sequence comes from Rhagoletis cerasi, assembly GCA_029783565.1. NCBI lineage: Eukaryota > Metazoa > Arthropoda > Insecta > Diptera > Tephritidae > Rhagoletis > Rhagoletis cerasi. The sequence goes on from JAPVRG010292753.1 coordinate 9,694, forward strand.
TTTAGTAGAAGGGAGTCCTAGTTGCCAAGCACCGTTGTTGTTGTCGTTGTTGTAGCGGCCAGTGAACCCTGCCTAGATTTGGATAATCCTACGATCGTTGTCGTCAAGCTCAACCAACAGTACGCCCAAAACCCAGCTGATTCGATAGGGTCGGACCAAAGGGAGAGAGGTCTTAGTTGAGTTGGGTTGAGTGGGTATCTGAAGAGGTGGTTGGTATCGTTTGGCGAACCTTCATATGCAGTACACTCGCTAGATACGTCGAGGTGTAGTCTGCCACAGTATCCAGACCGTAATTGTGACAGAGTAACGCAGATCTCTCTTGGCAGTTGAATCTTGGAGTTACTAAAGTTAGTAATGGTCTCCCGGTGAATGTCGTTGATTGCCAGTCTATGCAGAGACGGGTACAAGGGCTGACGTACGTAGTTCGAGACCTCGCCCTTCAGTACTTCGCGTGCCTGTTCGTCCGTAACAAACGACAAGGGACTGCTTGCTGTCTTTTTGGGAGCAACTGGGTCCCACTATGAGGGAGATGTTCAGGCAACACTAGAAGGCATCCTCTGTCTGTCCAGAGTGCTGTATTGTGGTAAGTCTGAATCCTCGTCCGCTGCGTCCTACTTGTCTCCGGTGGCCACACAGGTGCTGCATAGTTTAGAACCGGCCGGCCGAATTGCCTTACATGTTGCCAATAAGGTTTCTTTGTATTTGCCTTAAGTTCGGAGATATAGCCTTTTATTTTTGAGCACAGGTAAACAAGTCCATTGCTGAACGCTAATATCGAACAGTCGTCAGCGTATGAGATGATGGAAACCCCTACGACAGTCGGGTCTACGTAACCGGAACGACGCAGATTCATATCTGGCCAAGAACTGTCATTCCCACATCATTCCTCAAAAACTATGTGGAATTTGTATGCGGTTACAACAACAACAACATGGAAACCCCTCTCGGTGGTTGGGAAAGCTACGAGGTAAAAAAAATGAATCAGCACCAAAGTCCGTTTCATAAAAATCGTGCTTGGTGACTTCAATACCAGCGAGCTCATAGAAGAGTTCCGTGGTCTAATAATTGGCGAATTAAGCTAGCGGATTGGGACAGAGCGAGTTGGCCGGGTTCCGATAAATGGCAAGCACCATCGTCCAGCTTTAGGAGGTTCAGAAAACTATGTTTTCAATTTATGATCATTTGACGTTTTTTCTGTTCTAAATATTTCAACAGTTTTCCCGTCATCTACGCATATTAAGATGCAACTTCAGGTGAAAGCACGCACTTTTTTCTGCTCAGAAAAATGTCAACGAATCCAAAAAAGAGAAACCAGATCGATAATATTTTTTATTGACGAAGGCTTATCGTGAAACGTTATTCTCGCAGAAAGCACTTAAGCGTTTTTGGCAGGTGTTTATTTTATAAAGTTCTATAAATGAACTGATCACGAGAAATCTAAAGCGCCATATTTTTTAAAAATTCAAAAAAGGTGCATCAATCCAATCGCCTAAACACTTCAAACGACCTCCAAATAAGCAAATTTATCACCTGTACCGAGGACACTGCCGCAGCGCTCACTCTCACTCCGATTTCCTACAACTAATTCCATTGACATTTCGCGATTTCATTCAGTTTTTTTGTTCATCTTTTTGCTGTTTGTTGCGTTACGAAAAAGTAAATAAACCCTTCAAGGTGTTGAAAAATTCACTTGTAAATATCCCAAATCAAAACACACTCAAAAATTTACATAATTTTCACGAACACGAAGAGCACGTGTGGACGAGCGAACAATAAAGAAAAAAGGAGCAGTAGTAATAATACAAAAAAAAATAATAATAATAATAAATAAAAAGGGACCAGACCGCGGACATATGAGTAGTGACGAAAGGGATCGGTAGCTAGGCAGACGCACAGACATCGTCACATACATATGAGTTGAAAGGGACACTCAGTCGTAACAAGACGACAGACAAATTGTCGAAATCCCTTAACGACTTAACGAAGGGCGAAAACAAAAACGAAGCAGAAAAAAACCAAAAAAACGGCAAAAGTGAAATAAAAAAGAAATTGAATAACATTGCTAATACAAAAAGACAATAAAGCAATAAAAATAAAAACGCGACATGGCAAACAAATCGACATAATGTTTTGTCACATCGGGAATGAAGGCGGCGAACGAAAATACACACTGCCAGCCAAATATGAAATATGTATGCACAGAGAGATGCGAATAGATACATATGTAAAAAAGCAAAAAATATGCACTCATTGCAAGAATCGCAACAAATAAGTGGGAAAATTGAAAACAGCAGACTAACTAAAGATGAAGCAATTGAAGCGTAGCTAAAAGCATGGAGTGGACATTGGTAGGGGGTAGCAGCATATTCTCGCACTATGCGTATCAGCAAAAACGGAAGCGCAAGCACCAGTACCAACAAAAAGAAAATATGTATATACAAGTGGAGGACGATGAAGTAGAAGTGGCATTTGAAGTGGAAATGATACAAGTGGCTATTTAGTTGGTATAGTCTTCACGAGAAAAAAAACAAGCATAGGAAAGAAATTGCAGGAATAACTCGGAAAAGAGTCGTTCGGAGAAGATTAAGAGGCTGTAGTAATAGGACTTAAAAAGAAACTACCGTGGAAGAGAAGAAAACAGTACTGACTTTAATCAATTAAATAACAACCATAAATGCGACGGCATCTTAAAATAAAATACCAAGTTGTGTTTTAACAAATTATGAAGGTAACACAGCTCTAACAAGAATGAAAGCAGCGAAGAAGAGTGAAGCCAGTGAAGAACACAGAACCAGATCACTGTCGAGTACGAAGGAGTCGATATCCAACGACCAGACAATTTCAAATAGCACACATTTCATAGCATACTACTCTCCATAGCATACTTTATTTCATAGCATGCTATATTTCATGGCATACGATATTTAATACTCACATATAGTCCATAGGATGTATTTCATACCATACCATATTTCACAGCTTGTTTTACTCCAAAGCAAACTACACACATAGCATGTCATATATCACGGCATACTATCAGCCTTATCGCCAACTCCACGTGAGTAATTCGTTCCCATAATTTAACAGGCAAAACAAAAAAAAAATTGGTAAAAATTGTTTTTGTTTTGCTTTATAATTTTTGGGAATATATGTTCACATGGAGTTCGTGATAAGGCCGTATGTTTTATGGCATACCATTCTCATAGTATACCATGCTTCATAGCATGTCATATTTCATAGAGTTATATATAGCATACAAAATTTTCAACTGTCATAAAATTAAAAAAAAATTTACGAGTTTTTCTTATTGTTTGGAAGCTGCACAACTGTTGAGAACGAAATATCATATTATAGGATACCAATATTTCATAGCGTATGTTACACCATTTTTTATAGCTATTTCAAAAAGCAATTTAGTGTGAACCTTGAAATAGTCGATGGCCGGCGACACAAATATTTGATATTTGTTTGGCCGAGCTTCTCCTCCAATTTGTGGCGTACGCCATGATGTCATACAAAGGGGAGGGACCTTCAGTTTTACGCCGACTCCGAACGGCGATTGTATTTTATGAGAAGCTCTTTCATGTCAAAAATATACTCGGAGATTTGTCATTGCCTGGCGAGGGGCGACCGCTGTTAACAAAAAACCTTTTTCCATAATTTTTTTGCGATGTTGTGCGCACTTCTAACCACTACACCACAGCGGCCATGCTTCATAGCGTGCCGTATTTTATACTATATTATATTTCACAGCATACAAAATTGTATAGCCTTCTATATTTTACAGCATACTATATTTCATATCATGCCATATTTTATAACAACAAGCAAATTTTACAGATGTTTTGTCTTTTATTTCTTCTTTAAACACGCTACAGTTAAAAATCCCCGGAAACAAATCATAGTGGGTAGGGTCCTGTTTCTTTGCGGATTTGTTGTTGTAGCTTCTGGCCTGGGAAATCTACCATAGATCGAGTACCTTGAAAAAGATCTACACACACAGCACCTATTTGAAAACCTCTTTCGACATCCCAAATTAACACGGCGAAAGATTATTTTAGCAATTCAAGTGATTAAGCTGCCAGCCAAAAGCTAAATGAGCAAGCAGTCAGGTTCATCTAAACTAAAATTTTTTAACAGAGTCTAACCCTAACAAATCAGTTTCACACACGCCTCCCTTCATTCAACTCCCTTCTAGCGCTCGATTTGCCTTATTTAATCTTTCAATTAAAAGTTAGCCAATGTCACTGATTTCATTTGCATCGTAACAGATATACATGCATACCTACTTACATGTGTACATTTACAATCAAAAGAGTATTTAAATTTTCACCCTAAACATTTTTTTTGCTTTTTATTACATTTAATTTATTTGCTTGCTTGCTGGCTTTACTCACCTCCGTCTCCACCAGTTTTTTCCCCATTTCAATGTGCATACATCACATTTGTTTATGAATTTTATTACCGCATTTCAACTTCCATCTTTTTTCCAGCGAATCACAGCATCGCACTCTCTTCCAATTCCCTTCTCCGTACATATGCTATATATGTAAGTGCAACATATATCCACTCACTCCTTCATCTGATTGTGTTTTATTATGTATGCATGTTTTTTCTTGCCCCCTCGTTAGCCACAAACATATCAGAGCGCCATCGCAACTCGTTAATCCTAAATTTCATTTCATTGCAACTCTTCAGCGAAACTCACAGCTAATTGAATACCAAGTCGGTTGTCCAAAAAATTGTCTGTCTGTCTTTCTGTTTATTTGTAGGTATGCTTGTGTGCATATGCCGCCACTCATGCCCACTGTCCATCATATCTACATGTGATATGACATAGCACTGTCGTTATTCTGCCACGTTCGTCGAAACTGTCCCCTTACTCGCGCTGCTTGGCTTGATTGCTGTTGTTGTATGACTGCCAGACTTAATCGCTCTTCCTAGTGAAATTATTAAAAATCAGTCCGTCCATGTGCTCATCTTATTACAGATGTAGTGCGCCTATATATAAATTGTTAACTAAAAATATGCAGATTTGGCCTTACATTATCGGGTAAATAAGTTCGAAAGAACCATCGAGTCTGATAAGGTTTGACTGCCCACGCAATGACATATGTATATCTCGCAGACATTTGTCCAAAGGGTTACAAATCCCTCTACTCTTGATTGGCTTTATGCCACATTTTCGAGAACCTTTAGAGCCATGAAAGCCTACCCACAGGCAGCTATTCCTTTTCCCTTTCTTTGATCCGTGTACCGCTCACGAGATGGTATAAACTGAACTTGGGTTTTGGCATATTTTAAGTTGCAGTGCTTAAATATTTCGAAGAGGTCGAGTAGGTAATCTATTACTTTTAATAAATGAACTTACAACTTGGTAAAGCCCACAGGGCTATCAGATCTGCGGAAGACCTTTTGATTGGATAACTCAAAGTTAGGTGAGTGGTTTTACCGAGAACCACTTTTTGTTTTATCCAGAAGGTCCTATTGGCTGGCATGAAGTGGTTCGTAGGCTGATTAAGATCGCTGTTAGGTTCCTGATAATTGGAATTTTTGGATGCAGCGCTTGGATCGGATAGAACTACCCTCCGCTGCTTCCAATTTGAATTCGCCAAGAGCTGTTAATTCAATCGTCTGGGTAGATTTTTTTGCCAGAAAATTAGAATTAAGCCGACTAGATATGACAAACCTTACTAATACGCCTAGTCATGATGCAGGAACGGGGAAGACAGAGATCAGAAGGCACTCTCACTGAGCGGATAACTAGCCGCTTCCACGTTTTCCGATTTCGTATGTCTACCAAGGCTCCTATCGCTTTGGCGGGTTGCGTAGAAGATTGCCTCCCAAGTTTGTTTGTTTATGTCCACCACAGTTAAGTTTATTTTTCAGTGTTCCAACAAGACTAAAGACAAGCTTCTCCACTCATAACATTATCGCCTTATTCTCTACTCGATTAGACGTTCGGCGATGTCCAAAAAGAACCAAGACTAAAATAAAAAACGTCGCCAATTGCCTATCTCCTTTGTGAAGTTACGCACCATTGTCCATCTCGACAACAGACAGATCCCCTGAAGCTGCGTCGAAGCATCGTTTCGCCGGAGACATTGTGAACGGGTCTATAGATCTCGCGTGGAATTCGAAAGCCCACCCCAAGCCTTCTCATTTGTTAACGTTTCTTCTAAATCACTGCTTTTAAATATGAGGACTACGCATTGAAGAATGATGGATTCCCGGCATAAATATTTTCAGATAAAGTACGAACTGACGCAGCTCGCAGTTCTGAGAGCATATTTGTAACAGTGTGGTTACAATTACTCGCCCCTTTGTTCCAAGTGCTCGGAAGAAGAGACTTCCCATTTGGGTTAAGTTAGCAAGGTTTAGCTTAAGGTGGCTGTTCGAGGAACCGTACAAATTTTAGCACTCCGTACTGTTGTCTGATATCAATACCAAAGAGCTTCTCCAAGCAACTGCAGAAGAGTAGATTAGGCTTGGTATTCGGCCTCTTCATGTGGACTCCAATCGTACAGTGCGCTGTCCAACCCCCCTTCGAAATCAAGAGCAGTGGGTTTGGGCGCCTAAGAAGCTTGTTGAATCACCACCTATGGGTGGAAAACGAACCAAAGCAAGGGCGTTTGGGAATACAATGATAGAACAAGTAGGACCTGTTCACACTAAATGTGAACAACTGGCAGAGCTTCTCAAAGGAGAGAGGCAATAACCGAAGTATTTGGGTCTCGGGCCTAACCGACAAACAGTTTTAGTTCCCTGTAAGAAAAAAATAAGCTCTCATTATCGTCTACAGTCCGGTCCAGAAGAATATCGCAAATAAGGAGACCAGTGTGGCCGGGGCTTTGAAGTTTTCCATATATTTTGTATGGAGAAAATAATTGTTTTTGTAGCATTTCTATAAAATCGTTAAAAATATATATTTTTGATCGACAAAAAATATTACCCTTCAAACAATAAAATTATAATGCATATTTGATTTTAAAACTTTACCAACTACTTTTTCGAAACGGGCAAAATTTTTTTGTTTGCTTGTAAGGTGGTGTGGTCCAAAATTTCTTTATCCCAGCCACCTCCCAGAACTGAGGAATATTGAAAATAAGGGGACCCGTGCCGCCGGGGCTTTGAAATTTTCCATATATTTTATATGGAGAAAATAATTTTTTTCGCAAACTTGCTATAAAATCGTTAAATATATATATTTTTTGATCGACTAAAAGTATTATCCTTTAAACAATAAAATTATAATGCATATTTAACTTTAAAATTTCACCAACTACTTTTTCGTAACGGGCAAAATTTGTTTGTTTGCTTGTAAGGTGGTGCGGTCTAATGTATGTATATTAGGGTGGTCCAAAATTTCCTTATCCCAGCCATCTAAAAGAACTGAAGAATATCGAAAATAAGGAGACCCGTGCCGCCGGGGCTTTGAAGTTTTCCATATATTTTTCATGGAGAAAATATTTTTTCGCAAACTTGCTATAAAATCGTTAAAAATTT
>JAPVRG010292785.1:5739-15744 GCA_029783565.1 Rhagoletis cerasi
ACTTCCGAATCCTTGCACTGAAACAAGTATTGTTGCTAGATAATCTGGTAGCATGATTTTGACAAGATGTCATAAACTTATTAAAAGTCAAATTCTGAGCAACAACAACGAATGTGAGCAAATGGAACTACCTTCTATTTTTGTATCATGATCTAACTTGCTATAAATCCATAAGCTTTACAGTATCACAACAGTATGTTAACAGTATCTCCTCATAACTTTTCATATGAACAAACATACTGTATGCATCCCGCTCTATATCATCGAATTCCTCTTTGGAACAGATAGCCACACTATTCTAGCGCATCAACAGTTCATATGGATTTATATCATGTAAATGCACCACTTACCAATACAACAGATAAATCTACCTTTGAAATACTGGTATTTACACGGGTATTTACCCAGTCTGTTACGGTAGGTTCCGTTACATAAGTAGATAGCTTCTCCAACTGACCGCAATTGGGAATTCCAAGTGAAGCCAAGTTCTGCATCATCTAATTTTGCAACGCAGAAGTGGCCTTCCTTTTCTTCTACCACCACCAGCTAGTTTCGAGTTGAATACTTTCAGGGCAGGAGCATCTCCATCCCTTCGTACGATATGGGCAAAGTTGGTACACAAGTTTACATATAATCCAAATTTCCAGCGGCAATGTCATATATTGATATCGCCCTTATCTATAAGACAGCTTTCAATTTATTAATGAATTATACATATGTACAATAAGACTTTAAAATAACTATAACTTTTTTAAATTTTATTCTGCCAATTAAAAGACGAAAGATTGAAATCAATTCTGGTGCAAAAATTAAAACAGTTGTTGAAATGCAACTGCATGATGCCTCACCTGACAATAGCACAAAAGCTGAGTAACAAAATAGCAGATGCATAAATACCAATGCGTGCAATTTAATTTATATATGTATGTATGTATGTGGCGATATTTGCAAGCTTTCAAACAATCAATGAAAAACATTAAAAGGTAGAAATAACGGGCAGCATGATTTAATAATAAATTTCCGCAAACCGAATGCATTTGGCATGTCAGTGTCAGTATTGCTACCAAGAGCAACAACCGCAGCAACAAAAACAATATACATAATCGACATGCAGCTAACAGCTTTGATTTCTGGATTAATAACGAATAAAGTTTGCAGCGAAAAGCGAGTTTTGTGCTATAATGAAATTTACCTGATTGTCCAATGTCGGATATTGCGGTAAATGCTGCTAGCAAAGTGCACAAAAACAAAATGAACACATGCACGTACATATGTCTGTATTGATGTGCATTCAATGAGAACTGTTTTTGCCCTTCGCACATCACTCTTTGTTTGAGTAATTTGTTTAAATTTTTTGTTTGCACGTGAAAATAGCAATATGTTTTTAAATAAGTATATTCATAGCAGCTTATGTATGCATGCGTAAGTAATTGTTTACATACGCACATACGAGTATGTATGCACTTCAATTGAAGCAATTCAATTTCAATAATAGTAATTTGTTGTTCTTACCTGAATTTGACGAATGCGTTGGGTGATGCCAATAAATGATTTGCATTATTTGTTGTACAAGTTGACTTGTTCCTGGAAAGGCGCCAGAAAAGGGCTTCAGTGCGAACGTATTTACATACATATGTACATGCATATGGGTGTTTCCATGAAAATGTAAGCAAATTATATTTTTCGGGTACACTGACTCGAGTACGGGTCTCGAGTACTTATAGTATCCAAATGCCGAATGAAGTATTTTTGAAATATGAATTTCGGATTTGCGTTTTAATAAAAAAAAAATAAATATAACAATGCACATCAAGACATTCGCATTTGCCTGTCGGGACAAGTCCCCTATTGCGAGTGTCGACTAGAAGTAGATAAACGACTACTGAGCGATTATCGCTTGTCGATGGTATTGTGAGTTTCGATTAGACGTTCAGTTGGCGACTGTGAATAGTTTTTAGTCGCTCATCCTTCTTCTGATGTTTCTGAGTAAAAAGATAAGCGATTAAAAACTCTTCATAGTCGCTATTTGAACGACTAATCCACATTTACAATATCATCCACCATCGACAACCGCTCAATAGTCGTTTATCTATTTCTAGTCGACACTCCCAATAGGGAGGAAGGTCTCATGCGCCGAATACACCACACAAGTATTGGTGCAAATGTGAATCAAAGAGGCTTTCGAAAAATTCATATTTGTACCAATTATTATTTGCGCAAATACTTGTGTGTTGTAGGAGCCCCTTAAGAGTTCCATTCATTTTGTATCATATCGACAGCTTCCAATTAATCGATAGTTATGTATGTAAAAGTTTAGTTCGTGTCACCATTACGTTGGACTTCAATCGCTAACTCTATTGGCGGATAAGATGACTGCATTTCTGATTTCATAATATAACTTTGCCTATGTTATATTATCAATTTCCAATTTTTAACTAACTTTGTATGCAATCATGGCTCCAAAACGTTCATCTAATATTTGGAATTTTTATAATAAACTTGAAAATAAGAAAGTGCAGTACAAAGAATGTAAAAAAACTTTTGCTGATTTTGGAAATACAACAAATTTTTTGAAGCATTTTAGAAAAGTGCATTCTCTAATATAGCATTTTAGTTGGGTGCATGTTCAGCAGTCGATTTTATAACGTATTCGAATACTGAGCTCTGAACTCGAATACTCGATCCGAGTATCTGACTCGAATTTTGACTCGATACCTTTTTTAATGAGTACCAAAATACTCGAGTACCAAAAATAGCTGACTCGGCACATCACTAATTCAGATGGCTAAAACAGGTTACGAAAACACGGAACGGCGGAGAGGAATTAAAAAAATAAAATAAATAAACAATTAAATTTTGTGCCTATCTATATACATATTACTAAAATATTGTATTGGGAAAAAATTGTCGCGCACGTTATGTTTTGTTTTTTAAATATAAAACTAACCAGCGATAATTTCTTTTTAAATATGAAAGGCATGTATAGGTACACTATTTAGCTTAGTTTAGGATTTTTTAAAGAAAAGAAAAACTCCCATGATTCGCAGACTTTCGGATGTATGTATATGTGCCTTAAAACCACTTCTTTTTTTGTTGCGTACATTATCAGCTTGTTTTGAACGGATGTTTTCCACACCAAAGTTTCGAGGCTGCCCATTTTCTACTCCACAAGCGTACGAATGTCGCGTGCGGCTGCATGGAAACACCCATATGCGGGTGAGTATGGTGCAAATAGATGAATTTTCGCAGAACACAAAATCGGGTTTATAGTTTCCACCAGCAGGCATATAACGTTAAAGTGAAATGAATCCTATGGAAATAATTACAACGGCGCTAATTAGTAGAAAATACCGAACTATCAGCACTTTCAATTGAGAAATAAGGCCCACCAACATGAAAAAATATCCACGCATGTAATATTGCTCCTGCAGGCACCAATCTAGCAGATAATAGCACGCGTGCCTGCGCAAATTTAGAAAAAATATTCGCCGCACACCTTCGAGTCTAAAGAAATTTTGCAAACAAATTTCGAAATGAAATTTTTTTTTTGCCGAAAATATGTACCATTTCAGTGACGATGTTAGTTACGGTTTTTGCATTTCAGGTGACGATATGTATGTGCATTTGGGTGGCCCAAAAATATATGGGAGTAAAGTAAAGTCAGAAATTTAATGCTCTCACCCCCTAGGAGTGTTCTATACCGAAAAAATTATACCCCTATTTTTTTATTTTTTAAATAAAATATATTTAGAGGTCGCTCAAAGCGCTCAAAGTTTCCCATTTATTTTGTATGGGGAAAAAGACTTTTCGTAGAAATGGCATAGAATCCATGAAAATTAAAATTTTTCAATCTGAAGCCCCTACTTCTCTTCAAAAGACTTCAGAGAATAATGCTAATTTTTTTTAATTTTTACCAAACTCGGTATAATTAATGTACTTGACACAAAAAGGGAAGATGTTGAAAATGTTTGAAATCGTGCTAAAATCACGCCCACTTTTCATATAACGGTAAAATTCAGAAAAATTAAAACTTCGATATCTCGAAATTTAGAAAAAATAATTTACTTAAAGTTGGTACTCACAACAATCTCTTTATAAGAAATAATGACTTCTTAAGTTTATCTCGGTAACCGCTTTATCGATTTCTGCCAAACAATAATTTCTTTAAGTCTAACTGAGCATGTTATCGAAAATGCTTGAAATAGGCAAAAACCACCCCTGTTTTCCACGTAAAGGTAAGTTTCAGAATCGTGAAAAAACGATATTGAATACATGTGCGGGGTATTTAATACTCGGTTTCGCCCGAACTTAGACTTCTTTACTTGTTTAAATTATAGGCGTACAAAAAAAAAACGAAAAATATACACCCTGTGAATTTTTTTAATTCCTGTTACTTTTTCTAAATTTTTTTTATTACAAGGGTACTCACGACACCCCGAGTAAGAGAGTAAAAGAGTAAAGTGTAAAGAAAAATTACTATCCAACAACAAATCGCCTTGATTAAAAATTTAAATTTTTACACATCCTTAACCTATAAGGTATTTGGTTTTTGGAAAGTAATTTTTCTTTACACTTTACTCTTTTACTCTCTTACTCGGGGTGTCGTGAGTACCCTCTATGTAATTCTGAGTAATGCTTCTCTAAATTGTTGTCTAAAATTTATAGCTAAAAAAAAGTACTACACTAGTTTGGCAAGTATCTTTGAAAGTTGGCATATTTAATAAGGATTCCAAAATGGTATGACACTTGCTAGATTGTTTCTTAAATTATGAACAATTTTGATTTTTGTAAAGAAACTGAGGTTTGAAAATTTTTGTCCTGGCCTGTCACCCGTTTCCGGCTTGACGTCGACTTCTGGGACACCCTGTATATAACAAACTAATTTATGTTTACATCACTTTCAGTTTTACTTCAAGCGTTCAAAATTTGAAATATTCAGTTCCAAAAAAAAGCAATAAAAGAATATTTTTAAATAAAAGCGCCAAAGCTAAGAGAAATAGATTAATCTAGTAGATTTAGTGCAATTTTGAATATGACCTGCTGTGAACCGAAATCGAAAGTCCGTTTCAGACCGAATTTTCGCGAAAAGGCTTTGACCGAAAAATTTTATGCTCGCCATGATCACTTGATAGCCGATACAAACAACAGAAATAGTTTCGAATTGTATGCTCGTAATATAGCCAATCGTCAATATTTAAATCCGCGGGAAGAGCGAATGGCACCGCTTACGGAAAATCAAGTATATGGCTGGCTATCACATCTGGTTGATGACTATAGCACTGGTTACGATCCGGTGCTCTTCAGACATCATAGGCGAACACATCAAGTTATAAAAACGCAGTTACGAGTTATGTCTGATATGATAATGCAACGTAAGCTCATGTAAAAATGCTAAAAAAAATTCCATACATTTACAGTAATTTCCATGGAAGATTGTACATGCACATATGTATGTAAACAAAAGAAATGTTTATATTTTATAGAAGTTATGCAAGATAAGTGAATAAAGAAAGAGGGCAGCATTCATTGGTTATTTTTGTTTTTGTGTAACTACTTATATCAACTAAAATCTAACCACTAATGTCGGCCGCCACTGTACTGTTTTCTGTTTGCGCTGCATACTTTTAGGCCATTATTATCATTTGACTTTGTTCGAAACAAAACAGGGTAGACAATGTTTCTAAATTAAACTTTAAATAAAACCTTTCGAAATCATTTTTCATTTAAATTGCTTTCGTGAAACTGGCTATAAGTCTCTTGCAAGGCGAATTTATATAAGGTGGTGTTACTAGATCAGCTGATTTTGTGTAGGTGTTTCGCCTCACGGCTTCTTATGTTAAATTGAAAAATTTTGTTTGCATTTCCACACACACCCTTACAGATTTTGACAGCCGCCAAAGCAAAAACAAAATACATGTAAATTTTTGATTTTGTTCTCCTGCTATCACCTTATATTAATTCGCCTTGGTCTCTTGAGTCGGACTGTCTTTTGATCGTCAATGTTTACAAATACTGACAAATATATATAAAAATACTAACTTGGCAGTCGCATATTTTCCCGCAAAGTGATGCACTTTTACAACACGTATACTCACCGCCTTTTGGGACATTTTAGCTTGATAGTCACTTCGTGGCCATCAGTGACTAGCAGTGATTTTGTAGTCTTACCATAAAATCATTTAAGTTTGTTTTTTATAGTTCGAAAATCACGCCAACTCCTGTCCGCAAAAAGCCCTCTAGCAACTCATTATGGCACACGTGCAACATGCAACTAACTACTTGAACAAGTGTACAACATGAAGAGCGACATCGAAACATGGACATCTCGTATGTAAGAATGTATGAATGCATCTACCTCTGTATGGGGAGCTGTATGTACACTTTTCTGTCGATAGTTGTGCAACGAAGGATAGGAAAGAAAAATAAAAGCTAAAAAAAAAACACCTGGGAAAAAATATGAAATAAACGTGATGCCTGTGTGGCATGCTATTCTGAAAGCCATGATGCAAACTAAATACACAGCTTGTGCCACCAAGCTCAAATCACTTTGTATTACTATTATTTCATTATTGCTCAGCTCCTTCCTTTTCCCGGCTGCACTCTGTTCTGTTCTCAACTATTCACTATCCTTTGTGGCATACGTGCAACAACTTTAAAGCCGCAAGCACAATGTGGCCGCTGTTACCTAGGCATTTATGAACGTGTGTGCTAGGCATTTGTGGTCACTTGCCTGGCGCGTATTTTGTAAGCGTTCGTTGTTGCACGTTGCGGTTGTGTAACTAGCAAGTTGAAAAGACCATTCGATGCCACAATCGCTTAGCGGTCTAAAGTTTTGAATACTTGTTGAGAGGTATTTTTCTGAAAAGCATTTGAGTGAATTGTGGTAAGAATGGTGGGATTTGGGTAAATGCCAACTTTAAATGAAAAACGCTCAAATTGTTTATAAATAATGGTAAACAATTTTTATTCGACTCTTGCCATGGTGCAATAATACAAGGTAGTGTTAGCCGTATATAAGTAACAAATTACACTAACAAATTATACGGAATCCGTTTTGTCAAATTACAACAAACACATGATTTTGACGTAACGCTCACCACGGCGAAAAAGTCAGCTGCCTTCCCAACACCACCTTGTATAAATTCGCCTTGACTCTCGCTATTTGGAATTAGTTTTCCATTTACCGTGTTCGCTTGTTAAAAAAATATTTTTGGCTGGAATTGAAAACATTGTAGAGCAAAACCTCAACAATCAAAGGGAAAATAATAAATTCAGCATACAAATTTCATAATTTGGGCATGAAAACTCAGAAAAAAAAAATTTCTTAGTAAAAACTAATAGCACTTTTCCAGTTTTGTTGTTGCAGTAAGCGCTGCATTTTATTAATCATGGAAGGATTCTCATATCGTAGGATTTTAAGACACGAAGGAATTTATACTCTGCGTTATAAAAAAAATATTCACACATTTCAGCAAAACCTTTGTTATCTAAATAAGAGAATATTGAGAGGCCTATAGTTTGCAGGGTAAGGACCCAAAAAAAATTTTAGCACAGACAGTTTATAGCTAGACTATGATCCAAAACATACTTTGAAACTGGTGCCAAATAGGCAGGAATCCCAAGTTTCTATGACCATTAAGTGATCTGCCCGAAACCTTCAGGAATATTGGCACGTAATATTATCGGATATCTTCCAAAAACTGTACGAATGTAATGCAAGAATTTTGAATCAATTTATACATATCTAGCCCTAACCGCCAACAGGGCGTAAACGACAAAGCGTTCGAATTTCTGTTTTTGATAGAAATCGATTAGTTACCGCCATATGCACAAGCTGTCAAAATTTCACAGCTGTACGTAGTACCGGTACAAAGTTATGACGAAAGCAATTTTGGCTTAAGCGTCCAATTGTACTCTGTTTAAATTTTTTGTTAATAAAAAAACTCGTCTGCTGAAAAATTTATTTTTTGTCGCTTACGCCCTTTTGGCGGTTAGGGCTCGATATGCGTTTCCTCAAATTCCAATCTATTTCAATTACCACGTAGTACTTTAACAGGGAAACAATTTAAAAATTAACTGATTTTTTGTAAAATTTTTTTAATTTTTATTGAGACCTGTTCTTTTGCATGAAATCAAACTACTAACGAAGAAAATCGAAAAGAATGGTGATTGGAACAGGCGCTTTAACAAAAAAAAATAATTATGAAACATCTGTCATTTTTGATATGTTTTCCCTGTTAAAGTTTGCATTTTTTTCATAAAACTTCTCCACTAAATAACTCAAAATTTTGACGTGATACGGATTTTCTGAAAACGGTACCGTAATCTAGAGGTAAAAATTAATTTAGGTGTTTGGGTTTTAGCTGTGAAATTTTTGCATCGCTACTGTGTAATCAATAAACGATAGCTCTGGGTTTTGTCAGTTGGCTAATTCTTTCATAGGCAATAGATCTGCTTCAATTAACATAACGTGGGGTGACATGTAAAACTCGTTAAGTAGACTTGAGGATTTAAACACTTTTTTTTCTTTAAAAATTCAACCGGAACATTTTATCCTTTGAAATCCTTATGGTCTGTACACTAGGCAACTGATAATATGGCAGTAAGTTCTTTTTTCAATGAAGTCAGATATTAGCTTAGTTGTTAAGGAAAATGTCTTAAGAGATAGTTTTAATAAAAAATTTTATTATTAAAAAGCATATTCTTGACAATTCTGAAAAATTCGTAGCGGCATTACCTAATTTAAGTTGTTTGGTAGAAGGGATTTTATATCATAATTTTGGTGTTATATATAAAATAATTTAAAAATTAACTTTTTAGAAGTAATTAATTTCGTACCCCAAACATTTTTAAAATCTAAATTAAACTCGATAACATTCCCCGAAAACTTTGTTTTCGGATCAATCAAATTTTAATGAACATAATTTAATGTTATTTGATTATTTTACAATGTATGTAGCCTGTACGGTTGTAGTTTCCCATATCGGAAACGATTGTCTCTGATATAATTCAGCCGCTGAAACTAGAAAATTTCGATGTGTCATTTTATACCAGGGACGGAAAATAATCATTATTGTTTAAATTTTAACCAGAAAAATCAATACTTTGTAAACGTCGTAACACAATTTTGACTATACTCACGTATTTGTTTTCGTAACCAATAAAAATTAAAAAAAATAATTAACATCTTAGTTTTACTTTTTCGCTCCAAAGAAATTATTTTTACTTAATTTTAATTTTTTTAATCAAAAATAATGATTATTTTGTGATTTTTATTTTTTCGCTCAAATATAATAATTACACTGGATCAAAAATTTGTTTTTTTTTTCTGTGCTCCAGATGCGACTAATTAATTGCTATGTAGAATCACTCGCTGATTTCGAAAATTGAGTTAATTTCTTTTTCTATGGATACATTTTCGAGATATTTGCAATTTACCGTTATTCAGCTAAAAAGAATAAGAGGTTCCACTTAATCACGTATAACTTAGGAACTAATTTAACAATCTTAATATGAAAGATTGATGATTAAAGCTAACAAGATTCCCCATAAACTGGATGCATATTACTATTCCATAGGCCTAGTAGTTTCTGAGAAATTAATTAATCATTCCAGATATTTAGTTTTTTATGAAAAAAATTCAAACTTTAAAACTAGAAAAATAAAAGAGAAAACAATTTTTTTTGTAAATTTTTGTCTTGTATATCAAAGCTTGTTCTTTTGCGAAAAAAATCGAGCTTATAACAAAGAAAATTGATGGATAAATCAAAAAGTAGTGAATGGGTAAATTAAAACGCGCAATGATTTTTTTGTATGAAATATGAGCAGAAAAAAGGTTGCTTATACGCAACGTACGCTACATGGCGTCTGAGTAACCTTCATTTCTGTACATATTTCAGAGAAAATCATTGCGCATTTTCATTTCTCCGTTCACAGCTTTTCTATTTATCCTTCGATTTTCTTCGCTGACAGCTCGATTTTTCGCAAAAGAACAAACTTTAATAT
>JAPVRG010292793.1:4120-24244 GCA_029783565.1 Rhagoletis cerasi
GGGAGTTTGTTGGGGTTGTTGTTGCTGTTGTATTTGCTGTAGTACTCTCCACCTTCCACCTCATACTCGAAAGCAACCTGGTCGTAGGCTATTAGCTCGCTCAACCTTCTCATGGACACCCCACTACTTTTGCCTGCCCATTGATGCTGAAACCACCAAGAGTTGAGAGGGTGGCGGAAATAAAGTTGAAGTAAGAATGCGAGTATTTCGGTGTGTAAGTGTGTGTATGTGTTTGTGGGAAAACAGTAGACAGAGCATAGGAAACAATGCGCCTGCATTAACACGTCCCGAGGGTATTTTTCATTATGCAAACAAACACTGCTTGCCACCACTGCCGCTAGAGCAGCAACAATACTACAAGTCACTCATGCCTCGTGCGTTTTCGCCACCGAGTGTGCTTTAAATCATGCAATTTCTATTAGTATATGTATTTATTTATGACATTCACATATGTATGTGTATAGTTGCGGGTGGAGATGTGTCATTTTCCAATGTCCAGACAAAGCGACGGTCATTCACTTATCATTTGGCTGCCCTTCGTTCAGCAGATTGTACTTTTTTCTTACATTCAGTAGCATACTGGGCTCGCAAACACCTTCCCTTCTTCCATGCAAGCCAGCTTCTTGCACTTAGCTTGCACGCTTCTCGTTTGATTCCAACGACCTTATTTCTTTCTTCACTCCCTTCAAAACACACAGTAGCCACACTAGCCTTCCGAATGCCTCTCCACATTCACGCTATCTCCTACGCTGTGTTTGCTCAGCCAGCATCCTTCTTCTGGGATCACTGCCTGTTGTGCAATAAATTGAATTTACCTTATTGCATTCATTAAAGTATTTAAGCATCAAAAGCAAATAATTTGTTATTTTGCCACAGGGGAATAAACAACTGGAAAATAAACAATAAGGCATAATCTCTCTTCTTTCAAAGTTTACAGCACGAAATTTACAACCCTCTTTGGCTATTGGATATAATCTCACGCACTCATTATCTTGTGCTCGATTGTTACTCAGTCACTCATTGACTGATTCATTCACATGCTGGGCCACAAACTCACTTAATGGCTCACTAATTAAATTAATTACTCAACGACTCGGTCATTCATTAAATCACTCATTCATGAACTCTTTTAAACACTTATTCGCTCTCTGCCTTACTCTATCATTCATTCACTCGCTCATTCATTATCTGACTCACTTATTTACTTACGGACTCGCTGCCTCACTTACTCATACCTTTACCCACTCACCACTCACACAGTCACTCACAAACTCACTCACTGACTTATTCACTCACTTTTTAACTCATTCACTCAAAAATTCCACTGATTCACTCATTCACTCACTCATACGTTCTATTTCATGCTAACTGATTTACACACTCACTCATTTACTCACCCACTCATTTATTCACTCACTCATGCACTCGCCCACTCATTCACGAACTCTCACTCACGCACTTACTCATTTTTCCGCTCACACTTCTTTGCTCACTCGCTCACCTTATTTCTCGCTCACTTATTGTTACTCACGCAATGCGCCGCATGCATAAAAAGACTCAATTTTTGTACTGATGAAGTGAGCTGAAGCTCAAGAATTTGTACTGAAACTCCGTTCGGAGCTTAAGCTCACTTTTTATGCATGATAACTCTCTCACTTAGTAACTCATTTTTCTTGTTTCTAAGATATAAAAATCTAAAACGCTATCCAACGCCAGAACTCACTCATTTTTTTTACTCTTTATTCATACCCTTTCACTCAATTAATAGCTCATGTAGCCTATCCACTCGCTAAATTTTTAGTGACTTAACCCAATCCAAGCCAAGCCCCTCAGTTAGTCCGGATGCAGACTTTTAATTTATGTTTTTCATTGAGGAGATAATAAACGAGATTCTACAAAAGCGTTCAATTTTTTCGCTCAATTAAGTCAGTTAGCTAACCTTAACATTCACTCCATTTTTCAACTAATTTTTGAGTATATATAAAAATGAGTTGGAAAATTTAGTGACTTTTCTCATTATTCTCACTCATTCCATTATGAATTGTGCAGCGAAAAAATCACTCAGTTTATCAAGGCTGCATACCTTTTCGTTTTTTTCACTCATTGAGGAGGTAATGAACGAAGTTCTTAAAAAGTGCTCAACTTGTTTGCTCAATTAAATCCGCCAGTAAAATTCAAAACTTATTATAACTCATTGTTCACTCCCCTCACTCATCAAATAACTTACCTAGTCCACTTACTCAGCATTTGAGTGAAAACAAAAGCGCTAAATTTTCCCGTTTACTAATTTTTTGAATTTTTTCTTTAAAGACGCTGCGTAAAAATCTTAAAAAAATCATTAAATTTTTTTCTCTCAATTAAGTCACTCACTGGTATATTAACTCTCTGCCAGCAAATATCTAAGAATTTCGCATTACAAGAAAGTTTACTCACTTGAAAGAGCCTTTCATTAAGCTGTTTTGTAAATTCACTCAACATTTCAACTCATTTTATAAGTATCACTCATTAACATCTTAGCTATTTCACTCATTTTCCATATTTAACCACTCGTTTGCAGTATTAACTGGTTTTTTTGCCCCGCCTTCCACTTAGTAAGGAGAAGCAAATAGGTAAAACACCCAATTTTCCTTAGCTACTCACTTTTAGACTCTTTCTAGTGAGTGATAATTAACTAGAATGCAAAATACTCAACTTTTCCACTCAATTGAGTTACTCATTTCTTTTAAAGCTCGGCGTTCGCATTCAGCACAGTTTTTGTTTTAGAAAAAACTCCCACGCAAGCATAATTTATAATGAATTATTTAAGAAGCTCTGCGTAAATTACTCTATTTTGTAACGACTTTTTGTCGTATTTTTTCTACTTTAGTTAGAAGGTAAGTCAGTTTCGGCGTTCTACAATTTTTAGATTAATTTTCCTGCTCAAAAGGTAAATTAAAATTTTTTTTACCCTCTGTTCACGAAACTGTCAGCCAATTTGCTTTGTAGCATTTCAGTTAATTCTTTGTCAACAGTTAATTAATGAATATTATCAATTTGTTAAGCCTAAAGGTGTACGCGTACATGTATTTCTTTGATTTTAATATCAAAGGTTGCCCTGACACTAACTTTTCATTATGTCTGAGACTCCGCCTATTTCACTCGCCTTATTTATTATAATTTCTTCTTGCTGCTTAGTTATATACTCATTCACTTGATTGACTGGCTGTCTAAAATAATTTGCATACTTTTTTGGGTTGCCAAGTAACTAAGCGCCTTTGATTTGCCAACGGCAACTAGTGAGTGTGTGTGTGTAGTTCGATTAGGAATGAGATTACCGCTTTCAAAAGTATGTATATCACTAAATGTGATTGCTCGTCGCTCAAATTCATTACGCATTTAAATTAATTTCGTAGATTATTTGAATTCTTGAATGAAAACAAATTCCTTTGTAATGAAAAAAAAAGGTCATTGCATTGTAAATATGTAGGTGGGCGGGTAAAGCAAGCTGGTGTGGAGATATCCTCATTGCAGGCAAGACTATTTTCCCCATAATTGCCTGTAGCTACCATAGCAAATACTTTCGTTAGAATTATTCGCTTCCTTCGCCTTGTTTCTAAGTATGTAAGTATTCATTACTTGTCAGATGTCTTTCGCCTCGCCATAATTGCTTCGCCAGAATCTGCCTTCGACGTACTTATTTTATATTGTTAGAAATTCCTTACTTTTCCCTCATTCTATCCTCTAAAGCGTCCTGCCGCTACCTTTTTAATGTCTGCATGCTTTTCTTCAACTCTAATTATTCCATTTTCTGATTGGCAGATTTTTCTTGAGCTTGAATTTCTTTTAAGCGACTTTTTTATTTCATGCTCTTGGATTTTCTTCGTTAATTTTTTCTTGCTACATTTTTTTCTTTTTATTACTTTTAATTTCGCTCGCTTCAATTCCAGTAGTCATGCACATTTCTTAGTTTCAATTCTTTTATTCTGCACACCGTTGTCTTTTATTATTGCCAGCAAAAGTTTTTCGCTTTTAATCTTTTGCAATTATTTTCCTTTTATTGTCTCACATTTTTTCTGTTATTGAGTTCTTGAAGTCGGCTCTCCATACTTTTTATTTTTCCGCTTCACTTGTCTTCAAATGAGTTTCTTCTACTGTTGTTGCGTTTGCCATTTGACGGTGTTGGTAATTATCCTTTATATTACCCGATTCTTTTGGAAGTATGATGAGTACTATTGTGAGTTCTGTAAGTTTTAAAATGGCCGCTGCAATTGGATCGCCTGAAAGGATGAAAAGAGTTAGCGAAAAAAATTTATTGCAAATGTACTACGCAAACAAAAGCAGTGGTATGGCTCTTTATAAGCTTATACATTTTCTAAAAATTAGATTATTTTTCGAGTGTTCTATTCTTGAAACACCTAGTCATCTTGTAAAAAATTACACAGCTCTAAGAACTGTCTAAATTCCTAAAATTTTAATACTCAAGCCTTCTAAATTGCTGAAATCGTTAAACTCTGGAACAGGTCAGAACTACTTGCCACATTTACTCTATTTCATATTTCAAAAAGCGATATCGATAGCCGTTTCCAAGTGTACTTTCTTGTGAGGAACGGTATGCTTACCTGATCTAAAAACCTTCTAAGAATGCCGGTTAGCCGATTCGTAGACGATTTTAGCCAATGAGTGAGCCTGAAAATTCTCTATAGAACCACATTTAGAAGTCTGCGTTGCTTTCGTCTGAACTTATTCTACAAAGGTAGATCTTAACAGAGTCGACTATCGACAGGATCGAGGTAATCATTTTTTGGATTACCGTCTATCTTCCAATTTATGTGAGTCCTGCAATATTCCTTCGTAAATCCAGTTTGCCTCTGAACTCCTACACCCAGCCGTGATCTTCAAACTTACTGATCCACACGGAAGTTAGATGAAATGCGGTGAACTTTTTTCACTCGGCGGCCTCAAAGTGTAATGTTTCTGAGAAGCTGTCGTTAGACCCCTATAGCTCTTCGAGATAATTTTTTTTCGGTCAAACCGAATATTTCCTTCGATGAAGCTAAGACAAACTATCCCGGCGCCCAAAGAAAGTGTCGCCCAAAAAATCTGAAGCACATTCTTGGGTATGTGTAGCATTTGTATAGGAGGTTATTATGGATTCAACCTCTTCCTCAGCTTTTAAGCTTGTACAAAGTCAATATTTGGCAGCTCAAAACGATCAACCATAAGACCAGTGGTACAAGACCCCTTTAGTATTCCCTCTAGAGAGCTTTTTCTTAATCGGTGTTCTTCGTTTATGAAGAGATGGTTTTAGTCATAGTCGGCTTTTGTACAAAGTAGTCCACCTACTGCAGTTCCTTACCTCACGCGACCGACTATCCTCCGTCCTCGGTTCACAACTATGTACTGCATCTTTGCCGACTTAAGGGTCTCGATCTCAGGATTTCCATCTACAAAGCAGACAAGTTTTGAAACCAACATAGTCTAAAAGTCTGAAAGTTTCCCTCAATGAAACGTGATGGTAGAAGATCTCTGGGTATGTTCCAATGTCCAATTTGGAGTCCTCTGTGAGGATAGGTTACTTAGAATGTAATTTGCATATATATCACTTTTTTCGTAGTAGTAAACTCCGACACCCCGGTCAATCTTGACGGCTTGGTAGCCAAAGCTTCCACAACTTTGTATAAAAGAAGTCATGGTTCTTATCCGTCATCTGCAGCCGGATATATGGCGAAGTTTCTGGCAAAACTTTCGAACACCTTTTCGGGCTATCAGCATTTCATTCTCTTTCCTCTTCCGTCTCTCTTATATTCCTTACTCCCATCATCTTCGTTGTACCAGTAGTTCTATTAGGCTCTCTGAAGCCATATTATCTTCTCCGCAGTGATAAGATAACCAAAGGATGATTGGTCAAATTGGAGGCTGTCTCTTGGCAGGTTTCTGCGAGACGATAGCAATCCAAGTCGACGTAAGGTCTTCACATTGTAGCGCAGAGTTTTAGAGCTCAGAAGGTGCCTATGCCGATGCTTGAGACCACCACATTTATGGTACCAGTGAAATCGATGAACCACTGTTCGCCAACGGAGCTAGAGCTTGCAATCTCAACATTATTATCTTTCGTTGGAGCGCTAGGTGATTGTGACGTGGCAATTTAAAGGAAAGTACTTTGCGGGGAAGTCTCAGGTTGCAGGTCTTACAGATTTTAAAAGGCTTCATCAAAAAAGGGCATCAAACAGTCATGCAGAGGAGAGAGAAATCCGTAGTCATAGTCGCTTACAGTCAAAGTTCTCATTCAAAACAGCTGCTCTCATACGCTCTTGTCTTTTTGTAAATAAACTTTTCAGTCCTTGGCTAGTCCTTGGATCGAAGTGAGCCCTTTACTTTATACCGACGCTACTTTAAGTGCAATGACTTATAGACTGACGCCGCAGAGCACACTACGAACTCCTATCGAGTTTAGCGCAGGCTCAGCTCCATGAAAAAAATAGCTTCCTTCGCCGACTTTTCCAATTTTTGACGCTTCACTGCACAAAACTATCCTAAACATTTATCAATGCGCTGCTTTCAAACTTTCTCCCTCGGCTTTGCAAAATCGATTCGGTATACTTCACTAAACTTTTCGAATGCCTTTAGTTTTCGTACTCTTACACATCTGCGCTGCATTGCCAAAAAGCGTTAGCACAATTTCTACATTCCGCCATTTCGTATGCATTTACACTCTCGATTTGTTCTTAAGTGTCTTTGAAAACCAAGCCAGCAGCGTTTTGTTGCGCTACTTTGCCAAAGCGCCTGAGGTCGTTAAAACTCTCAACTACTACGAGTGCATCGTTTCAATGTAGCGAACTTCACTAAATTTCACTACTCGCTTAACTTTTTGCTAGTCACAGCAGCTGCTGATGATGCAGCGAAGAGGCTGCTACTTTTTGGCTCAAGTTTTGGTTTAGAGTGTCTATTGTTTATATTTTATATATAATAGTACTTACACACTTTAGCCTAAACTGGAAACGGGATGCAGTTAATAGGAAGGAGAGTGTGAGTACAAGTCTGAAATTCGGCTAAACTAAGTTCTGATAAAAAGTGCTGTATTCTCTTCTAATTAGTTGAGGCATGTGTTTTTTTATATAATAAGAAAGTTAGCTGAGCTGTTAGGCTATACTTAGGTTGATCCGAAAGTCATATTTACGGTCCTAAGAACTTTCGATTTTAGTAACGTCAGTTCAACTAGAAAATGTAGACAGGTTGAATGAAGACTGGTCTTCACCTGCGCTGTTTGTTTCAGCGCCTGGCATTCTATGTTAACCGATATTCTGAACTTACTTCCTTCCCCGATATGGAAGGCTCATTTACGTAAGTGGATCTCGGCCCGGGACGAAGAACAGTCGTAGAGCTAAATATGAAAATGAGCGACGATTTCTCAGTTTCTTAAAAGTACTACTATGCGTAGTTTCCGCCACTGGAAATACTCCCACATCTCTGACAAGGTTTTCGTAATGGACGATGGCGAGTCCACGGTATCGAACTGGTCTGCGCAAAATTTTTTTGATCAGTTTGGACCTTCTGTGGCTATTACCTGTATCGATGTAAAGCCGTCATTGCTTCGTGAGTTAGTGAATCTTTAGGAGCTGACTCTCTTCATTTGATTTTTTTAATGACAGTAAAATTCTCTCGAGACGGAAATTTTTACGTCGGTGTGTCAGCTAGCAGATCTTCTTTATGGCTTCCCACTTCTCTCATTTTATTATAAAAATCCCCTGCAGTTTCGGTTCGTCATTCCATATGAAAAAGAATTCAAACGACCTTAGATATCCTCTTCATACACTGGTTGGAGAAATACTTCCCCTTCTGGAGCCCACAGGATCGACTTCAGGCAAAAGTGCCTCAAAAATCTTTAAGAATCGTTAATCTAGTGCTCCTACTAGATCTCGTCATCCTAGCGCCGTAGTTTCATCTTCTTCGCGCTAAGTAAACTTTGCACTCGGAAGGTCATTAATGGGTCGGTTTTCAGAGCGATGCTTTGCTCTCTAAAAGCTGTTATAAATGGGATTGACCTCGGCCATGGAAAAAATCTAAGTCAAGAGCTTCGCAGCGGATTATCACGTTGGGGTCAATCTTAGGCAGCAAAGAATTCTTATGTCTACGACGTTTTTCGGAAATGGTCTTTCCTCTCATAAAAGGTCTTCCTTCTAGCTTATCCCAACAGGAAGCGGATACTTAAGAGACTATATAGAAGATAATACTCCTCTTTGCGTTGGGGTTAGTTTTGTCCCTCTGGCAAGGCTCAGCAAAAGCATAAGTCCATTTCTTTCCTTCACCCGTGTTTGCAACTTGAGAGGCATGTGATGAAACAGCCACTGAAAAATCGGTGAATTAATCAATGAAAGTAATCTGATCTACATCTCTCTCACAATATTATCAACTGGCCTTAGGCCGCCAAGTTCCCGGTCCCACACACCACGATTTCTTCAGGAGCTGTGTGAATAACTAAGACAAAAACTCTTTTCCACTCTTCTTGAGAGGAATTTCCGGAGCTTCGTGGGATACTTTTGAAATTTCTAGAGAACCAGCTTTTCCGGGGTTTTAAGACTGGCTTAGTTAAGCATCGTCTTGCCGGAAGAGCTGTCTGACTAAGATACTTTATCCGCACATCCCAAAGAATCTTTGTTGGCTTCGTATGAACTTTTTAAAGGGAAGTAAATGTGAACTTGAGGCATTTATTACGTCAGTTGTCGCCCATGGAAAGCCCAAGCAAGTCCTGAACTTTATTTGTAAATCTTTTCAATGATTATTTCGTTACTTTTATCATCTAAATTCTACAGATATTCTAAAGCTATGCAACTAAATGACTTCGTCGCCCAATCCGCTTTCAATTCATCTATTTGATTCTACTTTACATTTACGCTGGCAATCCCTTTTCCAACACACATCCTTTCATGTGAGAAAATTTCCCTTTTTGTTGCCTGAAGTATATGTAGCTCTCTAACGACTAAGGGTTGCTCTCAGCTTTTGTTAACTAAAAAAAGCATGAGAACTTCAATCTAGACGAGCCTACCCCATTCGTAGTTCACCAAATATTGAAAGAAATTCCATAGAAATGTCAGTGGCAAATACGATTCAAGGGTTGAATGCCTCATATCCTCTTCAAGTCAAATCAAGCACAAGGAGCAACCTAACAAAGGGCATGCCAAACGATAAGCGTTGATAGTGATGAGTGTTAAAAGGGCGAGCGAAAGTTGTAGGGAAGAAAGAAAGAAGAAATATATGAGAATGCGATTAAAGGTAGAACGTGAAAAAGAATTGAGTAAGAGCGCTTGGGGTAGATGTGGTGGAAACATGTATGTTTGTTTAGTGGTGGTTAAATAAAAAATTAACGCTCGCAAAAATTATTTTTTTGTTGCATACATATGAATGAATGTGTGTATGAAAATCGTGGTAGCTACGGCAATTGACATGAAAAGCAAGCAGAGCGGAAGAGGTGACTGGTCTGAGAGTAAAATAGTTGAGGTGGTGGTAAAGGTCTCATAGTATAACACATGCCTTTATACCATAGAAAACTGCATACATCCATTTACATACTTATATGTAGTAACAGTATGAAATCATATGAAAAATAGTGGCAAACAAATTTGTAATTTTTTAAAAACAATTTTTTACGCCAAATTTTGTAGAAGTATTTTGCACCAAAATTTTCGATGCAAAAACTTACATACAATCAATTTAAAAGAAAAAAATTATTAAAAAATTTTCGATGAAAAATATAGAAACGATTTCGAAAAAAAGTGATTTAAAAATCGCATAAATGATAAAAAAATTATGAAAATTTTACCATAAAATAGTTAAAATGTGCAATAGTTAGGCCCGAATTTTCGCAAACTTCAACCAAATATGATCAAAAAACAATTTTGGAAAATTTTAGAGACAAATTTAAAAGAAAAAAATTTTAAATTTTTAAAAGAATTTTTTTACACAAAATTTATGATGAAAATAAAATATGTGATACCTTAAAAAATTTTTTTTAAATATCTAATTATAACCAAGAAAAAATAATTTGCATAAAATTTTTTTTTCGAATTTGTCTGAAAATACTTTAATTCAGTGAATTATTTTAATAAAATATGAAAAAAAATTACGAAAAAAATGTTATGAAATTTTTTATGATACAACTTTTTGTATATATCCGAGGAAAAATTTATTTGTATCAAAAAATTCATGATTTTTTTACGAAAATATTAGCGAATGATTTCCATTCCTCGGGAATTCTTATAAAAAAGATATGAAAAAAATTTAGGAAAAAAAATTTTCTGAACTTTTTTTGAAAATAATCTTTGTTAGTTGAAGATTTCTCTTGAGTGTTGTCGGCTTATTGTCTTATAAGCCATTTTTTCACCAGATCTATTCAGAACTAGTGTTAGTACAATTATCTCAGCTTTTCAGTAGTATGGCACTTCTCTTTAAATATTTTTCTTGACCAAAGTTGAATTAAATATTTCCATTTAATAATCTATTGTAAAATTTCAATTTTTCAAAATCTCGAATTCAATGGATTTCTTAAAATGAAAGGTTTGTTGGTACTATTTCAAACCTTACCGAAACTAGGGCTTTTAAATTGGTCTCAGTATATTTAACCAGTCTTCTTTTGACCACCTAAGTTCCACACATCAGCGCTTAAGTTCCCATCTACCAGATCTCGCAGACGTTTCCTCCGTTAGGCCATGAATCTTTGAAATTATCTGTAGCATTAAAAATAAAACTTAGAGTTGTAATTTTCCGCACGATTTTCTGAGTATTTCATTCAGCTATATGTAGGTGGTCTGAAATTCTCAACAGGCTTATCCAACTTTTTCTATAGATACATTTTCCAGATCAACTCAAGCATTGATTGAGAGTCTTCTTAATGAATATATTCAGAAACCCAATAGCCAAAAACGTTCAAACTGTTCGATGGAACATGGAGTATGATAAAAATGTGGACTATTAAATTTTCCGCTTTATTTTTTTTTTTTTTATAAACTGCTACACTGTATTCTCCATACCCAAGAGCTTATTGAGTATCAGTCTCTCTGCTTTTTTACGCTCATATGTAGCATATGAATAAAAAGCCGTTGCTAATGGTGCATTTATCATAGAAAAAAAAGAAAAAATGAAAAAAACACCATCACAGTCGAGACAGCTGAAAGCAAAGGTGAAATACTCGCAAGCGACGAGAGTGGCAAACAAATACGCGAAAGCATTTCTGTTGGTTTTATTGCATAGACGTCGAAGAGGGCTCGTTTGACATGGGGGCGCGCAATGGAAGATGGCTAAAGCAGAGACAAATAATTACCAACGAAATTGCAAAGGAGACGCGAACGTAAAAAAGTGTTTGTGCCGTGTTTTATAATTTTTTGGTTTTTCTATAATTTTTTGCTGAATGAATGAAAGATTATTTATGGATTTAGGAAATTGAAAATTCATGTGGATTTATTGAAAGTGCAAGAAAAGTAACGAAATGTGCGTGAAGAGGAAGGAAGAGTGAAAACAATTGAAGAAAAAAATGCTGAAAAAGTTGTGAATGGACATTAGGGTTTGGGATTTGTGAAAATGTCTACAAATGACAATGGTGTTGACTGCCACAGCCGAGACGGAAATTAGTGAAGGAAAATAGAAAAGTGAAAAGTGAGTTTGACTGAGGAATTTTTGGTAAATAAAAATTTTGTGTAAAGTAGCGGAAAATTTTACGAAGCACTAATATTTGCGGCACACGCTGATGAATGCCTGGAAACATAGCAGCACAGAGTGGGAAAAAAGTTAAAAAAAAAATTGATTGTAAAAAATACAATAAAAATAAAATTTAATATGAATATAAAAACTAAAAATTTAATAATGAAAAAAAGAAAAACAAACAGCAGCTATTTTTGAAGAAATCAAAAATGTTTAAATTATAGAAAAAAAAATATCTATCAAGTTTCAATGATAAAAATTTAAAAAATTCTGAACTTTTTAAATATTTAGAAAAAAACTTAAAAAAACTTTGGAATGAAATTTGAAAACTTTTGACAATAAAAACTTTAAAAATTTTAAAATAATTAGAACAAAAATTAATGGGAAGACTTGGAAAAGCTGGAAAAAATAAGGAATATTTTGAAGCTACACAAAATCTGAGAAGTTCTTAAATAAAATTTAAACAATTTAAAAAAAATTAAATCTGCCAAAATTTTTAATTTATGAAAATAATGTTAGACAATAAATTATTTGGAAAATTTAAAAAATTCGGAAAATTAGTTTCTGATAAATTTTAATTTTTAAAATTTTAAAATTAAAATCCTCATTTATTAAATATTGAAGTAGACAACAGACATACACACATAATCTGCATACAGCCTACTTACAAACCCGCAAGCACACACACACACAATGCAAGCAAACGAATAACTGCCAACAGAGGCAAACGTTTGACAAACAAACAAACAAAAAGCCGATAGTAGCAGCAGCAGAAATACAACAACAACGGCAACAAACAAAAAAATAAACTGACAGTTTGGCGTTCACAACCTGGCCAGAGTGGCACACACACACACTTACAAGCGGGCAAAACTGCATAGAAATCCCCAACGGCGCTTGAGTAAAAAATAAATACAGAGAAAGTCCCTACACAGGCGCGAGAGTACACTCAGAACAAGGCAGAGAGCAGAAAAGTGCATTTGAAAGCATAAACGAAAATTTCAACCCTTTTTTGCTTGGTTATTTTTTGCTTTTGTATGATATCACAGTGCAACTGCAACGAAAATAAGGCGAGCGTAAACTTTAGCACGAAATTCACAAAAATTCAAGTTTTATCGAAAAATACGACAACAAATAAAATGTTAGAAAAATATAATCCATAAATCTCTCGCTGCCGCATCTGTGTGTGCACTGGCCATACTGACACATGTCATTGACAGTTGACACATTTTGTGCTTATGCATTTGTTGTTGGTTTATTTATTGTTGTCACTTTAATTTGTGTTATTTTGTTTTTGTTGTTTCTTCCGCGGCGTTGCACTATTGCCTTTTCGGCTGCTGCAGCTGTGGTAATTGTGTCATGTATTTTCGGCAAGTTCGTGAAGTTTTGCATAACCAAGAAAAAATGTCAATAAATCAAAGAAATTAAGTTTTTAAGTGTTAAATAAACAAAAAAAATCCACAATTTTAAAATTAAAAAAAAATTATACTTCAGAGCAAACAAAACAGTACTCATAATAAAATTGTTTTTCGCGAACCACTTTTTTAACAATTTTTTACGCAAAGGAATAGAAAACAGTTACATGAATTAAAAAAACAAATTTTAAGCCAAGTGTGTTTTTCATGAAAAACTTTTAAATTAACTACTTTATTTTATTAAAAATGTTATTTTAACTATTTTTTTACTATTTCAAAAAATATAGTAACAGAACTCAAAATAACAAATTTTCGATACAAAGTTTTTTGGTTGGAAATGAAAAAAATAAATATTCTTTGTTTACAATTAAAATTGTCTTTCATTAAAAAATTTCCTCAACGCTTACAATACATTTTTAAAACCTAAAAAAACATATTCAAATATTTTTTCCATTTGAATTAAATTATTTTTTAATTATTTGAAACAAGTTATTTGAACAAAGTTTTTTCAAAAATATTAATTTTAAATTTTTACTAAACCGACTATTTTGACTATTTGTTTACTTTGCAAAAATATATGTAGTAACTGAAATCAAATCAATGAATTTTCGAAACAAATGTATTCTTTCAAAATTTAAACAGAAAAAATTTTAATTGGCATTCATGAAATTTCGGCTAAATTTTTTAAATTGATTTTTTGGAATTCCAACATGAAACCTTAATTTTTACAGATTTTTACAGATTTTTGTGGAAGCGCTTATTCTGCGTATTTCTTTTTACTTAACAAAAATAAAGTAGCTGAACTTTAAATAATTAATTTTCGAAAAAAAAGTTTTCACTAATAACTTAAAAATACTTACATTTAAAAAATCAAGTTTTTCAATAGAAACATTTACAAAAAAACATAAATCGAAACAAAGTTTTTCATAGAAATGAAATATGTTTTTATTTAAAATGTATCCATAGTTTTTCACTAAAACATTTCCTCAATTTTAATAATAAATTTTTGAAATTCCCGAAAAATTCATTTTTTAGACTTTAACTTTTTTTAAAACTAAACAAAATTTGAAAATTTCATTATGACTTTTTTCTTTAGCGTGGAAAGCCTTGAAAAATTATATTCATATTTCAACTTTTTTGAGGAATTCTTAATTAGAAACTGAATTTCAGATTTACACAAAAATGAAATACTATTTGAACACTAAAATTTTTGAAAATTTTATAAGCAATCCTTAATTATTATTGTGTAATGAAAATTATTATTTTTTTATTTTTTTAAAAAAAAACTTTCAAAAGTTTAAAAGTTTTCCAAAAAATACACATTAAAATAGATAAAAATACAACTTACAAATTTTCAAAAAAATAAAAATGACAATTAAAATTAATGGAATCAAAACTTCTCAAAAGAAATTAATCCTATACAAATTTTAATAAATAAAAGTATTGAAAAAGTGTTTGGAAAAAAATTAAAAAAAATTTTGAAATTAAATTTTTTAAAAAGTTTTTTGTGACATTCTGAAAAATTTTCTAAATTTTATTCAAAATTTTCTCAAGTTTTTCCCTTTTTTCTATATTTTAATTTTTTGTTTGTAAACAGACAAAACAGATGCAAACACATAATTGAACCTCAAAAGCCCAAAAAACTATT
Organism: Rhagoletis cerasi; assembly: GCA_029783565.1. NCBI lineage: Eukaryota > Metazoa > Arthropoda > Insecta > Diptera > Tephritidae > Rhagoletis > Rhagoletis cerasi. Next base: position 18,854 of record JAPVRG010292793.1, read on the forward strand.
TAAAAGTATAAAAAAATGTATCCCAAAAGTCATCATCGAAATAAAATATTTACTTATTGAAATATTAGTTTTGTTTATATTTTTAGTCAACAAAAGTGTTATATTTTTATTTTAATTTTTAATCTCAAGCTTTTTAATTTTTTTTTTTACTTTAATCGGTTTAATTGTTTTAGAAGAAAAAGTTCAAGAAAAAATCATTGAATCTAATTTAATTGTTGCCTTTTCTTTGGGAGGTAATAAAAATACATTTTTTGTTAGATTTCAAATCTTCAAAACTATATTGTATGAAACGAAATTAAATGGAACAAAAACAACGAAAATTTAAAAACGAAAAATCTTATCATCAAACAAAAAATAAACGAAAGACAATCAGTTCAGTTACTCACACATACAACTAAAGCATATCAGTTATTGCATGACTGTCAAAATCAGCTGAGCGAGCTGTCAAACTAAAAATCTTAGAAAGAGAGCATTAGAGCGCCAAAACATATTTTAAAAGGATATTAAAACAAAATTTATTTTAGAAAATTAGTAAACCCGCAGTAATTACTAAAATTTGCGGTTGAAATACCTAAAAATAAAAAACTGAAAAAATTACCGCGCATGCGCCGCAACGAAAATGCGTCATTGCCAACCACAAATTTCACTTCAAATGTCAAACGCCGAAAAGTGAATAAAGAAAGAGGAGAGTAAGAAATAATTATAGTAGAAGTGTCAAAGTGAGTGAGTGTGAGTGCCTAAAAGTGCGCTGGAGAAAATTACTCCAGAAAAATGTCAAATTCCGCAACGAAAAACCACAAATAAGCGCCTAAAAATGCGCTACACTAACCGTAAGCAAAGAATATTCCATAGAAATTTGATAAATCGTGTGAAAATTGCCAGAGAAAAACACGCGTGTGTGAAAAAAATGCGTGCAACACTTGGCTGTGCATAATGAAGCCCTACAGTTAGGCGCATTCCACCGCCCCACAGCGCAGCATACAAGGCAGAATAGCAGAGGTAACAAAAAAACAAAAGCAACAACTACAACGAACCACATAGCTCAGCGGCAGCGCTGCTATACGAAAAACAAATACTACACCAATAACGAGGCAAAATACGAGCTGTGCGGGAGCTCGTTACAGCAAGCAGTCAACGCGCTCGATAGCATCCACGCACACTTGGCGGAAATACGTTCCACACAGGCAATAAGCAACTACAAATACAACAACATTCAAGCTGTGAGACAAAAAACATTTTATGAATGGAAAACTACAGGAAGAAGGTGGGTGTTTTGAATTTAATGTGGCTACTTGAGTTTCATTTTTAATTGCCGGTGGCGCCTGAAAATAGGCTGCCGTAGGTCGGAGATAGATAATAAAATAAATAGGCGCATAGTTTTTGCGGGAGTCATGTTTCCGTGAAGTGGGGAGGTTGGTTGATTTTATGGGCTGTTGACACACTTCTAAAAAGTTGTTGGTTTGGTATGTTAGGCTTTTAAATAAAACAAGCCTTAAAATATGTAAAGTATCAGAAAGTTGTTGGAATGACTCTCAAAAAATCTAGCAAGTGTATACATAACCTACAGAGTGCCTTATGACACATTCATATGACAACTGAAGCCTAAATGTATGATATATTGCATTCTAATTTTGACTTATTTTAAAAAAAACATTTCTTAAATATGGCACTGTGTCTTATTCTCTTACAATAACTTTTTACCAGCGGTAAAAGCCAGAAATTATGCAACTTATTTTCTTAGAAATCAAAAATTGGCGAGAAAATCGTTCGCGTTACTCCAAAAAGTATGCAATATTTTGCTTTCCGTCAGTTTTCGCCATGAAAAAGCATCTCAAAAAAATAAGCCATCAAACTATTTGTTTTTGTTTATATGTATATTCTTTAGTTCAAAGCTAAAGTTATAATTTTTCACTTTAAAGTATGCAACTAGTTTGTCTTACTATAAAATAAAAGTGTATTGCTTCACAGCATACTTAAATTAGGTCCAATAAAATTGTTTGTCTCTCAAAAGTAGGCATTTTTTATCCGACTATATTTTTTGTTATAAAAGTGAAACTCTGTAGCACTGTTGTCACTCTCATATTGTTTTATTTCCGAAGGGTGGACATTTTAGTTCTTACATATTTCCTCCCAAAAGTAAGCAACAATTTTTTAACTCAAAATACAAAATTTCTTAGCCTACAAAGTTATAAATATTTTTAACTATGAAAATTTCTAAAAACTGGCTCCCAAAAGCATGCACTCTTATGTGAAATTTCAACATTTATAAATTTTGCTCTTAAAAGTATGCAAAAAAATTTTACCGCAAAATACATTTTTTTTATTAAAGCTAGTAAAGCAGAAACATCTCTTAGCCCCTGCTTTCAAAAATTCAAGTTTTATAGTTGCTCCCTAAAGTATGCAACGTTTTTTTAATCAAAATGCAAATTTTTTTGCTCGAGCACTAAATAAAAATTATAAAAAATTAAGCTAGTCTAATGTTGAAAGTTTAGCTTCAAAAAATTAGCTCTTAAAAGTATGCAAGAAATTTTGTACGCAAAATACAAAGAATGAGTTAAGAAAAACTCACCTAACACTGTGTGTATGTATGTACAAAAAAGTTGCACTTTCGGTTCATATAATTTTATCCCCCAAATGTATGCAATGGTTTTTAATAAAATTAAAACTAAAGTTTCTTTCCTCCACGTTGGCCCCTAAAAGTATGCAGCTAAATAAACTTCTGTAATTTTGACAACTAAAGCCTTCAGAATTTGGCTCCTGAAATTATGCAATGGTTTTTTAAGTCAAAATATAAATATAATATATAAAACACGTATCTAGATTAAAAAATAATTAGTAGCGAAGAAAATCGCTTTCATCGGTCTCCAAAAAATATGCAAATATTTTGTAAAGATAACATTTTTTCTAAGCTTTTCTCCAAACAGTTTTTTGTGCGTAAGTTATTATACTACAGGCACGTGCCTTTGTTTGAAACTCGTAAGAAATAAATATCTCCAAAAGTTACTACAAATTTGGCCTTCAAAAGTATGCAGCACTTTTCAGTAAAATTTGTAATCTATATTTTCCTTTAAAATTTGCATTGCTCTCCTGCCAGAGACAAAAAATTATAGTAGCGTTCAAAATCATTTCACATGTGCTCCCAAAAGTATGCAAAATTGGTGTTGCGTTGAAACTTTTACTATGCACTTCTCCTAAACAATTTGTATGCCTTAATTAGGCTACTACAAGCTTATGACTTTATTTATGTATTATTAGAGAACGACCGAACCTCGATTTTTATGGCCGAACCGAACCGAACTTCGGCTAATTTCGGCCGAAGCCGAACCGGAGCCGAACCGAACATTTTCAAGGGCCCAAGTAATAAACAAGCAATTACTTTTTAGAAATGTAGTATTCTTATTGATAAAAAAGCAAAAAAGGTACATACTTAAGTTTCAATCACATAAATTTCAGCAAACAACATAAACTTATACATATAAGTATTTTTGTAAAAATAGCATAAAAGCTTGTTATGGCATGTGTGCATGTAGTAATAATTTAATACTTAATGTTCGGCCAAAGTTCGGCTTTTTTCTTGCCGAAGCCGAACCGAAACCGAACCGAACTTTTGTGGCCGAACATGGCCGAAGCCGAAGTTCGGTCGTTCTCTATGTATTATTGAAAACCCTCCTCCATAAACTTGACTCTCAAAAGTATGCAACAATTTAAAAAAAATATGAAACTGTAAATTTGCTTTAAACTTGCATTGCTCTCATGATAAAAACAAAGAAATAAACGTACAAAAAAATTTTTGGGTTTTCGCGCCAAAAAGTATGCAATATTTTTTAGCTATTTTTCAACATATATTTTTATGTTTCTAAAGCATTATATATTTCTAAGGAATATAAGAAGAAAAAGTACGGAACTTTGGACATTATCATTATGTTCCTGTCCCAAAAGTATGCAATACTTTATTATTTCAGAAATGGTTGATTACTAATTATTCAACGTAGTAGATAAACCCCACAAATCAATTCAAAGTCTATTAATACGAAATTAGAAAGAAATCAAACAAAAGAAAATTGCAATAGAATTGTAAAATGAAATTTAATTTATCACTTAAGAGTTTGTGTTGAAAAATTTGTGTTGATGCGTGTATATGTGTACCCCTCTGCCTGCCTGACGTGTTAATACAAATATACAATCCATACGCAGAAGGAAGTGAATGAAAATCAAAACTCATTTCGCTCACTGCCGCCTTACCGCACCTACTCGCTGACTGTCTGTAGCCTCATCTTGACCGACTGACTGCCGAACGAGTTGACTAGCAAATGCGTCTAACTGGCTGTTGGACAGAAGAGTGACGACAGGCTGGCCAAGCAAGCATTTGTGTAGCCGTTGGCCAGTAGCGCTGTGAACGTGTGCTATGCGCGCTTGCTGACGGCAATCAATCAGTGGAATACATTCCTTCCTGCTTACATAATACTATTGTTTAAATGTATATATGTATGTATGTATGTATGTAGGTACGCGTATGTATGTACATGAAGTATTTGTGTGCCTACCACATGCCAAAGGGTCAGTCATATAGCGAAAATTAAAAATCGTGACCCGGTAGGGAAATCGCTTGATTAATTAATGTTTCTCAGAGAAAAAAATTCCTGTCGATTGCTGCCCTTCAAAGGTTGTTCTTCTTTTTTAAATATAAAATATTTTCTCACTTAGCATAAATTTCTTACTCTACCTGAGACATCACGGATCAGCCTAGCTAGCATAACTCAACCCTAGGGTTATAGAAAGTAGATTTAGTTTAACGAACTTCAGAGATTCAGGACTCACGTTTAGCAAGCTAATTAGGCCGAGGTCTTTGACCTTCTGAAGATTTTACCTTTATCTCCTGCAGGCTGTAAGAAATGAGAGCCCTTTGAAGCGTTTTTCAGCGAACCCTATGTCTACTAAGTTTTAATTAAGCCGCATAAGAATTCATTTTGAAAAAAAATTTCTGGTAATAAAACACTTCTCAAAGCACCTTTAAATTGTGTTGTATGATAAGCCGGAGTATTGACTTATAGAGTTATAAGACTTTTGGAAGCATTTAATTAGTAATTTTAAAGCATTTTAACAAAAGCATCGATTATTGGGCGACTTAAGCTATAAATTGCGATGTTTGGAGCCTTACATACATATATGCATATATAGCTCATCGCGAAAATTCTATGGCTTTTCCAGAAAAAGTATCGTCTTTTTACTTCAGGAAGGTCGCTTCCTGAACCTTTCTACCACTGGAGCGCATGCAATACAAAGCATTATATTTAATTGACAACTGTCAAACTACAAAACGTAGACCAAAAATTTCTACGGTGCAGGTACAAATTTGAGATCGATTTTAGGCGATCGATATCCACATACATA
>JAPVRG010292802.1:4421-15102 GCA_029783565.1 Rhagoletis cerasi
ATGCGTACTAAATTTTGTTGAAATATCTCAATTTGTACTCGAGTTATGGTGTACACGGACGGACAGACGGACATGGCTTAATCTATTTCTCGTTTCCTTCTGAACATGTTTCTATGCATATGTCTATATCTATCTCGATTCCTTTAGGCTGTTACAAACAACCGTTAAGCGAACAAAGTGCACAAGTGCGCTCGGGTATAAAAAGAACTAGGGTATTTGGAAGTTGCTGTGGCCGCTGTGGTGTAGTGGTAAGCAGTGCGCGCTTCCACCCCGCAGGCCTGGGTTCAAGCCCTGGTCAACGTCGCAAAAAAGTTTAGAGAAAAGGTTTTTTCTTAACAGCGGTCACCCCTCGGCAGGCAATGGCAAACCTCCGAGGGTACTTCTGCCATGAAAAAGCTTCTCACAAAAATACAATCGCCGTTCGGAGTCGGCATAAAACTGTAGGTCCCTCCCCTTTGTGTGACAACATCAAGGCGCACGCCACAAATCGGAGGAGAAGCTCGGCCAAACACTAACATATGTGTAAGCGCCAAATTATTATTATTATTATTATATTTGGAAGTTGCTAAGTTCTAAAGTATTTGGAAACTATAGAAAAACTTAAGTACTTTAGGGTACTAAATAATATAGTTCTAAGATATTTAGAAGATTTCTATATACTTAATGGTTCAGGAAAACAGTTGTTGCGAACTTTAAGGAAACATCCACTAAGTTTTAAGAGCCGTGCTTTATCTACGTGATGCTTTAAAAACCTAAAATGGATTTTATTTTATTCCTTTACATTTTGTTACAAATTAAATTCAAGATTATAATTCAGTTTTAATTTACCTTAGTTTCCTTTCTAAGTTCTTATTTTAATAATAAGTATGCGTGGGACTAAACCGCATGCACAGAAAAAATGAAATGGCCGAATAAAGTTACAGAAAGCAGATACAAAAGAAAATCGAAGATGAGCGCAGGGATGCACCTTTAGATACTTTTTTAAGCGTTGCTCAAGTCGGTATCAACAGTAATAGCAGGAAATTTTTTATTTATTTATTTTGGGATTTAACAATAGGAAATGCCTTATGATATTCAGGATTTTCTAAAACTTCAAAAGATTTTCTCCGTATTTTTTGGGATTTTTCATGCTTTACTTTTGGAGATCTTTTAGTAATTTTTGGGGCTTTTTAGGACTGTTCGGGGTATTTTCCGGAATTTGCGAAGTTTAAAAAAAAAAGTTTTTTATTTGAAAACCATTTTTGCTTCAGTTTTATTTCTCTTAATTCCTTATTAAAACTTTTTATGCGGAAATTCGTTCTAAATCGGAAAAAATATTAATTTATCGGGCAGTATAACAATACCCGGGTTTAGAGCTACGTAATCCTAAGATTTTTACTGATTAATTTACTTAATCAGGCAGGTGCTAGAATTCGAGTGATATTGAGAAGGAACAAATTAATTCAAGTGCATTTGACGTGAATAACGAGAAATACAGAACACCATGGTACAATTGTCTTCCCAGACAAAGTTTTGCTTCACACTGAAATTCATGCTCCCTTATTTCCATTTTGACATGTTTTAGTGGTGACTCCTTTTCATTGTACGATTATAAAAAACTTTTGTGAAAATGTGCGTGGCACCGTCCACTTTTTATCACATATGTGTATCTCGGTAACCGCTTTATCGATTTCTACAGCTAAATTATTTCTTTAAGTCTAACGGAGCATATTATCGATAATGTTTGAAAAAAGAAAAAAATCCACCCCTGTTTACCACGTAACGGTAGGTTTCAGCATCGTGAAGAAAAGGATGTTTCATACGTGCGCCTTGTTTTTAATGTTCGGTTTCACCGAACTTCTTTACTTGTGTTTTAGTGAATGTTATCGGATAACTTTGGACCGCCGTTTTCAATAATTGTTCTTTTTGTGGAAAGGTGGTACCTCAAGGGTGGCCCCATACTAATTTGGTTTAGTTCCGCTCATTGTATCATTAATAAATTAACGGTTCTACTAAACTTTTATATGAGAATTGAAATCGGTTTTATTTTTTTATTCTACATTGAAGAACATGATCACCGAACGTATACTCCACAATAATATTTTCATTTTTTATTTTAGTAAAAACACTTCGCTTCCAATTCATTTTTCTATCTTGCGGCAATTTATTGCATGCAAATATTTGCAATTGCTCCACGTTAATAGACCCAATGCCTTAACGCAGGCGCGTAAGCGTATTTTATGTGAAACATGCACTGCATTTGAACCTACATATGTATGTTTAGGTATATACAGCACTAAAGCTGAACAAAATAAATAAAAATAAACAAGTAAATAAGTCCGAAACCGAACATTAAATACCCGGCGCACGTATTAAACATTGTTTTTTTCACGATTCTGAAACCTACCGTTGCGTGGTAAACAAGGGTGGTTTTCTTCCTCTTTCAAACATTTTCGATAATATGCTCAGATAGACTTAAAGAAATAATTTAGCTGTGTTTGGTAGAAATCGATAAAGCGGTTACCGAGATAAAATTAAGTAACCCTAAGTGGGCGGTGTCACGCCCATTTCCCAAGAGTCCATACAAATCTTATTTCTTGTTAAGAGATTGTTGTGAGTACCGATTTTGAGAAATTACCGATTCTAAATTTCGAATTATCGAAGTTTTCATATTTCTGAAATTTACCGTTATATGAAAAGTGGGCGTAATCTTAGCCCGATTTCAACCATTTTCAACAGCTTGCATTTTGGTGTCAAGTACATTAATTTTACTGAGATTGGTAGAAATTGACAAAACGGTTACCGAGATACACATATGTAATCATAAGTGTGTAAATTACCGTTATATGGAAAATGGGCGTGGTTATTAACCGATTTCAAAAATTTTCGACCCTTTTCTATGTTGGACCATTATCAACACTTGTGCCAAGTTTGGTAGAAATTGGTAAAGTGGCTACCGAGATATACATATGAATTCATAAGTGGGCGTGGCTACGCCCATTTTTCAAAAATTTATAATATTATTATTGCTCGTTAATATATAATTTTTTGTATTTCTGCAAACTACCGTTATATGAGAGGCAGACGTGGTTATTGTCCGATTTCGCCCATTTACAATAACATCTGTCCTTATCCCAATAGAAGTACGCGTACCAAGTTTCGTTGAGATATCTCAATTTTACTCGAATAGGACGGACGGACGGATAGACAGCCATATCTCTTTTTATTACGAGCATTTGGTATATACATATATGTCTGTATCTATCTCGATTACTTTAGGCTATTACAAACAACCGTTATGCGAACAAAGTTATAATACCTTTGTGCACAAGTGCGCACGGGTATAAAAATAAAAACTTTCCATCTACAGCAATCAACGGTCAATAGAGTGCTGCCAGTATCGATGATTTGGCTCAAAGCGCGCTTTATTGCATGCATCAAATTTAACGCATTTACATGTACTTCAATTTCAGACGGTTGAGATAAATCTTTGATATATGTACCAATCTACATGCATATGTATTTATACAGTTTGTGTGTACTTGGAGGAGGATTAGCCCACAGCTACATATCTTAAAGGGGCGTTGCGTTTATCTACGCGTTTATGCGAATAGTCGACGGCTACAGTCCTTGTGTGGCATGCAAATCGCACAAGCCACAGTTTGTCGAGATCGTATTGCTAGCATGCAGACACAAATGAAACAAAATGAAGAAATGATTAAATGCGAACGTCATTCGTTAATATATCTACAGCGGAGTTAAAAGTTACATATATTTTCAGCATTTTAAAGAAGGCTTATTTGTTTTAGATCGGACTAGTGACGACTAGCCCAGTGCTGTTGACAACTTTTTTTTGTTCGGATGGTAATACCCGGAAAAAGTAGCACACACATACCAGCAATGCACCGACAATTTTTTTTGATATCGGACAATATCTTTAGTTCGAAATTAGGATCTCAAGTTTCCATGTTTTAGTACAAAAACTGTGAACTTATATCTAATTTGACGGACTCTGTTATTCCAGCCGTAGGGTCCTCCCAATCAATCATTTCGGTATAATCTGTAGCTTTAAATTAATTTTTTCTCACATCAGAACGAGAATCAGTGACCATGGAAAGCAAAATGTTTTCAGGTAGAGCAAATAAACCATTTGTTTGTATAGAAGATTCAACAACTGCACGATATTTCGGTGCCAAATACCGTGAACGCCTTATGACCTCATATAGATGACGTGGACCATTGTCACTGAAGGGATTCTTCCTTATAGCAAACCACATGGGGACGTATACAGTCAGTACATATTTCTTTGTTGGTTTTGAAGTTGAAAAACACGGGTGCATTCCAAAACGTCAAAATACAAAGTATCAGTCTCTTTTATTTCTAAATTTTTTGATTGTAATGCCAAATGTGCGCAACCACGGTTAGATGCCACTTTTCAACTAGGTTGCCTAAGTTAGACTTACTATCCAGGACCACGATTCAGTAGCTCAGCAGGATATATGTCCGTATGAATTGCTGTACATACCTCGTAAATCCACATGATCTAAACCTTCCTTCAGATGATTTGTCGGGAAATCATATAGCTCGTTTTCAGCTGACCCAATAGGTGACGTAACATGGTCAACATATTTTTAGCCATGCTCAGCCTCGAGCGAAATGTGTTCCCGCTTGGTAAATCCTCTAGGGGTCAACGTACCAAAATACAGTCCAGTCACAGGATCGTAATTTTGCGCTTGTTTTTGGGAAAATTTTCCAGCTTTCATTTTCAAAAGTATCTTATATCATTTATTTGACTATCTGACATCATTCCAGCATTTTCTGCAGCTAAGAGGACAAGTGTGGCTTACATATATGCTGCTGCCATTGTCCTTTCATCAAACTGCGAGGAAGATGCATATATGTAGGTCAGCTTGAGAGTTAGAGGCAAAATTTATTTAACAAAGTGCGATTGAATTTGACATTGCTCTCAGAACTTCCTTTGCAATCTCTGCAGACGATGGTTCTCTGTTACCGACCCCTTTCTGACGTCTAAGCTATTGGTAGCATCTTATTATATCCTCCTTTGATGGAAGTTTTGATACGTCGAAAATGTTAGGATTTCCAAATATCGGCCAAGCGACTGATTGTCGCAAACAAGTTTTGGACGAGACATGAAACAAGAAAAGGTATAAGGGACACAACAGCGGATAAAAAACAAATGACGAAAAAGAACGCCAAACGACAAAGAACAAATGAGATTTTCAATTTCAATACGATAAAGTAATCAGGTGTGCCGGAGACTCAAAAGCTCATAACAAATATATTATGAATAGTGAGGACACATAACATTCGACGTATAAATATGAAAGAACAGCGACCGATCAGATCAATGCAAATTGCAAGTAAACTAGGAGCTGCATGAAATTTGGAGAATTAGTCCCATATGAAGGCGATAAGAATGACGATAAAAAAATCAAATTCAATTTAATTAAAGGAATTAGATAACTGAAATATGTAAAACAATATAGAGGCCAGACGAAAAAAAAATATCTTTAAACTGGTGACAACCCTCCTACATGTTATTAAGAAATAAACCCTTTTCAAAGCCATACAGATTGATACCCATATTTTAATAATTCATTAAACTTATGAAATAATTCGAATTTAATTTTTTAACACGTGGCAGCTACTTTCAAAATAATAAACATATATTTTAATAATTCAGTAAACTTATTAAATAATTCGAATTTAATTCTTTAACACGTGGCAACTACTTTCAAATTAATAAACCCATATTTTAATAATTCATTAAACTTATTGAATAATTCGAATTAAATTTTTTAACACGTGGCAACTACTTCCAAAATAATGAACCTTTACCTCACAACTACAGGTCAAGCCCTTTAATTTGACACGTCATTTTTGAAATTCGGGCGAATGGTGCAGATATGATTGCACAAAAGAAATGAAAAAATTAGAGAGCAGGTTTTTATTTTCTCTTTTGAAATTTGAAAACCAGTACTATTAAATTAAAGAATAAAAAACATATTTTTACACACATATATTTTTTATTCATTCCATTAAAAGTTGCTATTTTTAGAAATTTTTATTAAAAAAAGTGTTTGTTTTGGAATACCATAGGGACACGCTGTGTTGAATTTTATTCCAAAATTTTTACTCCTATAATTCTCTATTATGTATGTATATGGAAATAAAAAGCCTCAAACCAACATTTTATTTCAAAGAATGTATTTTTGAAGAGCCTACGCGTGGTTATGCTCTGATTAAAATTCTTAGTATAAAGTTTGTTGACTTTAGTGACTTCTGGTAGCATAACATTTATTTTATAGGGAAATTTCGGTTTAATTGCTTTTAGTGGATAAATTACCTTTCCAATAACACCAAACACGTTTACATTGCATACAACGTCCCTAACGCTTTCAAAAGAATTTTTGCATATGAAAAATATTTATTTAATTATTTATTTATTTATTGATTTATATTCTAGAAAAATATAACAATTTTCTTAGAGACTATTTAAAGAATGCACTTAACAATTAAATAAATAAAAGCTGTTTATATTTAGATATATGCATTTATACAATACATGCTGATGATAAATATGTACATATGTATGCATTTATACACAACAAATAATATACGACGCACAAAGTTAACTAATTTGTTTTCGCACCTAATCTTCCAGGGCGAATTGATTTTGTAGCAAATCAGAATATGCAAAAGTCATTCGAACAACCAAATCTACAATTTAATGCGAAATTTTCCGCTTCATCGGAGAGTTCTTTTTGCCTGCTACATATGTTCTTTCATTTCAAACTGCTATTTGCCTCTCCGCTAAATCTTGCCTGTTCAATTGGTTTGTTTGCATTTTCTGCAAAATTTACTTATTGTTTCAATCCAGCTTTGCAATACCCCGAAGGTAAGAACCTTTTAATGAAACCAGTTATCAAACAAAACCGAAACTTGATTTGGAACTCGTTTTGAATTGTCCAGCAATATTGACCAACATTATTCAGAAATACATACATACATTTGTACGTACATTAGACAGTATCACGATGTATGAGCCGAAAAAAGTTCAATTTGTTCTAAGCGATTTTGAACATTCACTATGAGAGTACATCAGCAGTGTAAACATTTTTTTCGACACCCTCTAAAAACAGCTAAATCGGGATTTTCTATAAATTTTGAAGTCCAATTTCTATAAAAGATATATCGTTGTAAAGGTATTACGAATACCTACAGTTGTATGTACAGAACTATTTTCATATCTCATAAACTTTGCAAGTTATGTTTATTTGTCCGAAAACGACACCCAGCACGCAATATTATGTGTCAGGAAAATAATCTCCGTGTCAAATTATAACCCTTTGGCAAGAAAAATACTAACCTATTTTCATTAAACTACAGCTAACTATTATGAATTGTGTAAATATTTAATTGAAGTAAATCTTTTAGGGACTCAAGTTGGTTGAATCGTGCTCGGATAATATTTTCCATGACAAAAACATAGCAAGGTAGGACCGCTGGGAGGCAATTTTAGCATTCTTGACATTTGCCAACATTAGTCCCAATCTTTTCTAAACGAGTTACAAAAGAACATTCCAACTCGGTTAACTTCGTTGTAGCAGCACTGGTGCGATCCGTCAATAATTCAAAAAGTAAACAAAGGGAAACCAACAATTGTAAATAAAATTTAAATTTGTTTGGATAAAATACAAAAAACCGTTTTTTTTGGATAATTGTTTATTTATTTATATACATATTTACATACATATGTATGTACACAGATCATGTATATGAGTATGGACATCGGTAGATTTCAGGTAGCCGATTTGCTGCCTCCATGCCGCCCGGTGACTAGCTTCACACGGTATGTGTTCCAGTCGATTTCCAGCGCCTCGAAGTTGATCTGCAGGTGATCGAGCCCGTCTTCGTAGTCCTTTTGCAGTTTCTCCAATTGGGTATGTGTCTCTTCACATTGACGTATCCACTACTCCACCGTGTGACCGTATTTGTTCTGCAACACCGAGAGCTTCTTCTCGGCTAGGTCTTTTCGTATTTGCATCTCTGAGAGCTTGACTGTTCAAAATCTGTTGGATAAAATTGCACTTTTTTGTGATACGCTCTAATGTACATATACCAGTATTCCTTGCTGCAAATCTGCAAAAAGAAACTTAAGAGAAAAATAGAATTTTGAGTTAGCACAACGGCTGAGCAGTAAATTTGTGATGCTTGAAATGTTAGACTGCTAATGTATGTATGCAGGTATATAAAATAACAACAGCAAATGCAATGTTCGCAAAGAGTACAAGCCCTGCAAGTCGTTTGTGGAGAGGACAATATAATATAATGCCATAATATTTTGCTTTCATGAAATGGCTGAAACATTTTTCTGCGGTGCAAGTTTCATTGTTTTGAATCAAATTTCGTCTATTATTTTAAATTATAACTCTTTTGTCTTCGAAAATATGTCCGAAAAATTGTCAGATATTCATACATTCCCACTCAACTGAATGAATTCAATATGATTTTACCCTTTAACTTTTTGGTGCATCTACATACTAGGAGAAATTTAAAATGAAACCAAATCGGGTTCCCGGTCGTGATCTACGCGTCCCATAAAAAAAATTGTGGATAATCAAATCCTCTACAACTTTGACACTTAAATATGCCAAGTATTTTCAGCAGAAATTGTTGAAAAATGGCGAAAACTGTGACAATGTACCAATTTCAGATTCGTAATTAAAGGCCTTATTGTAAAGTTTTAAGCGAATCTAATCGATTTAAAATTTTTTCGCCATATTGGCTCCGCCATTTTGAATTTTTCCAACCTGACCAAGAACCCCAGAGGAAAACTTTTTAAGCGAATCGGATCGACTTTAATATTTTGGCCGCCATATTGGGATCGCCGTTATGAATTTTTAAAATCATGCTCTAGCTTCGTAATCAGCAACCTCAAGTGTTTAGTGTTGGGTTCTCCGGTGGCACAAAAGTTGTACAGCAAAATCTAGTTTACGGTTAGTTTAGACGCCATATTTTGGACACCATGTTGAATTTTTGAAAAGGCCACTCCGTTTTTAATGGGAGGAATCTATGTGATCATTTTAAGACCTTAATCTTCTAGCCTTCTCTTTGCCAATGACGCCATTGTGCTCCAATATAGGTGTACCTCCGCATCAGCGTATATTTTAGCCACGGCTAGGCACAAAACGATACCAGTAAATACAAGTACATATTCGATACTCTTCGTCCGATACCAAGTAACTTTGGTATCGATAATTTTGTACCGAGTACTAAGTAGGTATCGGAAGAAAGTACTTGTGCATCGAAACCCAATTCAGTGACAATTTTATCCCCGGACTTTTATTTTTTAATCTAATTATTACTGTAAATAATTAATAATTTTTGGCATTTTAGTTGCCAATGAAAACCGCAAGAAGGCGCCAACATCGAGGTGACGCCACTTTTGACAACTCTACGAAAAAGAGCGAAGAAATCTTTGTAGAATGCTGCCAACTGTTTAAAAGTCGAATCCCATTTTTTCATAAGTTACATAAAGTATTACAATTTGGATGCCAATCGAAAGAGGTACAATAATGCTTTGTTTCGAAAAAAAATGTTTAAGGAAGGTTGCCACCTGTTTCAAGTTAAAATTAATTAATTAATTAATTAGTAAAGTAAAATGTTACAACAAAAATGTTAAAAGTTATAATTATTTAATTAATAAGTAAATTAAAGTGTTATAACCAGGTAAGTGTCAAACGAAACTATTTATTTCGAAAATATTTGTTAAGGGCGTTGCCACCTGTTAAAAAGTTAAAGTCAATTTATTATTAGGTTAAATAAAATATCACAACAATGTGGGTGCCAACCAAAATCGGTTCAAGAACGATTTTTTACGGAAATATTGTTCAAAATGTAAAAATCAGTTTACTCAACGGGAGAGGTTTAAGAAAGCTTTATTTCCAAAATATTTTTAAATGGGGCTTCCCCTGCTGAGAAATTCAAAATCAATTTGATAAACAAGTTAAATGAAGTATTTTGATATAAGCATAAAAGGAGAGATGTTTAAGAAACAGATGTTTAACAAAATATTTTAATATGGGTGTCAAACGAAGTAGGATTTAAGAAAGTTGTATCTATTTCGAAATTATTTTTGACGAGGGTTGCCACCAGGTTAGGAATTTAAAATCAATTTAATTGGCAAGTCAATGAAATGCTACTTATGTTATTACTGTGAAGATTTGTGAGTGATAAAATTTTGTATAGAGGTAGGTTACGACCTGGAATAAGATATAGCATCCCAGTGGGAAAAGGTAATGTGTGGTAATGTATAAATTCATGTACAGCCTCATAGTCTACACATTACGTCGTAGATGAATCTTAACACAGTGCATGTCCTAGGAAAGTAATGTGTCGCGAGTCGCTTTGTAAAACTATAAATAGAATCTATAAATAGAAAAAAACAAAAGAAGAAAAGCATCCGTGTCACAGCATTTGAACCCGCGACCAACAAGTTGGTAGCCGAATACGCTACCATTCAGCTACAGCAGCTGTTGAGATAACGTGGAATAAATACATACTTATATTTCTTCTCAAACTTTTTGTTTTGCTTGTGGCTTCAAAACCATACATTATTCCTTCGATCGCAAGGGAATGCAACAATTCGGCTACACATTACCCGCTCGCGTACATTACG
>JAPVRG010292832.1:5313-16362 GCA_029783565.1 Rhagoletis cerasi
CCGAACTTCGGCTTCGGCTTCGGCTTCGGCCATGTTCGGCCACAAAAGTTCGGTTCGGTTTCGGTTCGGCTTCGGCAGAAAAAAAGCCGAACTTAAGCCGAACATTAAGTATTAAATTATTACTATATGTACACGTGCCATAACAAGTTTTTTATGTTTTTTTACAAAAATACTTATATAAGTTTATGTTATTTGCTAAAATTTATGTGATTGAAACTTAAGTATGTACCTTTTTTGCTTTTTTATCAATAAGAATACTACATTTTTAAAATGTCATTTCTTTTTTATTACTTGGGCTTGGGAAAATGTTCGGTTCGGCTCCGGTTCGGCTTCGGTCGAAATTGGCCGAAGTTCGGTTCGATTCGGCCTTAAAAATCGAGGTTTGGTCGTTCTCTAATTACTAGCATACCCAGCAGACGCAAGCCAGCAAGCAAATTAAAATCAGTTTTTCAGTAGTTACTATTTACATTGATTTGCGCGTGTTCATGAAAGGTATAAAGCTCTCGGCACAGCCGAAGACAGCCTCTCCTTACTTGTCTTCAATATTCTTCAGTTCTGGGGGGTGGCTGGGGAAAAAATTTTGGACCACCATAATGTACATATGTACATTTAAACACAATATATGTACATATGTACGTTATGTAAAAGTAGGTGTGCGCCACAATGTGAAGGCCCTGACACTGAGTCGAGCTCAAGAACTATACAAAGCCAATGAGACTTACTTGAAAAAAAAAACATACGTACACGTGTAAAATGTATCCATGTACTTATGTACTTGTATGTACATATGTACATACATATCCATAAATTTGTTCTTACATGCATTCGTTAACATATGCAGAACACGAGAATTCAAAAAAAATTAATAAATTTTAACTAAATATTCTATTGTCCAAAACAAAAAATGGCATATGAGTTACGATTAGTACGAGTACGTAAATCTATCTAGAAGATATTTCAATGAATTATATACACACATATGTGCATAAATATGCTAATCAATTTATTAAGTTTACAAGGAAACTATTAGTCTACTCACCTTCTGTTGAATTAAAATTATTGCTATACGCGTTGAAGGTTATTTTTGTTTTTGTTGTTGTTTCATGATATGAAGGCAGTGTTGGATACTATGTTCTATTAGTCTTTAAACGATATGCTAATAATATTATTTTGCAATGCTTTTTATTCATTATCAGTTAATCAGTCGTTTAAAATGGTATCTCTTTGTGGTTTTTATTTTAGTTTTATTTAATTTTATTACTGTTACTTTCTTTT
Organism: Rhagoletis cerasi; assembly: GCA_029783565.1. Lineage (NCBI taxonomy): Eukaryota > Metazoa > Arthropoda > Insecta > Diptera > Tephritidae > Rhagoletis > Rhagoletis cerasi. Next base: position 6,589 of record JAPVRG010292832.1, read on the forward strand.
AGATATTTTTGTGTGATTTCCTTGCCTCTTGTGTGTTTCACAACATTAAAACTGCAATCTGCTCTTAACTGCCTGTACATTTCTCATACCTTCCTCGACCTCGAAAGCACACTGTCAAAAATTCGATATGCTTTGTTGGTTTTTGTATTCAAGTTTTGCTATCAATCTTTTCGAAGTATAAAATATTTATGGTAACACTTAGTTTTTAAATTTAAGTTGTTTTTATTGCGATGCTTTTTTCACTGCTACATTGGTATTTTTATTTTGCATCGAATTCCATGAATATGTAAAGTCTTTCCATTAACATCCACAAATCCCACCTTAGTTCTTCGGGGACGCATTTATAGAAGTTTGTATAACCCAGCATTGAAACGCGAGCTCATTGAAAACTGTAAAACAAATAATAATTGATTATGTAGTTTTATTTATATATTCAGAGAAGTGTAAAAAACACAGCATAAGAAAATAGAAAAAACATTTTATCAGGGAATTTCAAAATGACGAACTGTTTGCAAACATCAATCGCTTTTCGGACGTTCCGCCTTGCCGAAGGAGTGGATTTTGTGTTATAGGCGTTTTAGAAGTCAGTCTGCAGCAGATATTATTGAGATCAAATACAAAGCCATTGTTTTCAATGAACAAGATCTAGACTAAAAATATGTTTTTTTTTAGATCTACGACATGCTTCACTACAAAAAATACCGGCGCCTGATAAGTGCCAATGAAAAAATAGCGTTGAAAAGCGAAAACGGTTTTTTAAAGTAAATTCATAGTTTACACATAGGCCAAGAATACTAGCGCTGTGATTCCATATGGAATACTAATTTATTTCGAAGTTATAAACTTAGCCGGTGGTCTTGTTTCTACCTGTGAGATCTCTGCAAGGATGTCATTAAATGGTTTGCCAAGCGTGCATAGTCTTGTTCTATGATCTTGCAACGACAACATTGGTCCGATGCGTCAACCTTTAGTCTTTAGTATACCATGCAAGTCAATAAAAGTCCTCGTAAGTACACTCAAGAGCACAGATGTGCATTTTCTGTTATAGGAGGGCCAAGAATCCTCGCCGTATCACAGGACGAAAGAGTTCTTGCGTTTATTGGCTAAATTTCCCTGCTGTTCAAAATTTTCCCCGCTAATTCGTCACTTTTGCAATTCTTCTTAACACCCAGGCGTCCAAGCACCCAAGCGTCTGCTCTATCCCGATCAGAGATGTACGGCCTTCAGCAAGAGAATTTGCCTTGTCTATATGTGAGTATAAAGCTTTGAGGGCTGCCTAACTGCCACAGAAGTTAAAGACTCATTTGTTCTATCTGGGTGTCTGAGCGAGATTCCATGCTGCCTCCTGGATGGCAAACACTTCTTCTTGATACATCCGAGACCCGTTGATGTGCCTAGGAAAATCCCTGAACTGGCTTCTTTAAGTCTTACTGCTGCAATAATGGCCGCCCCGACCAATTCAATCAAGCTGAGGTAGATGCAAAACCGCATTTGGGGTGTATGTAGGCATAAGACAAAGGGGCGCTTACAAAATTTTGCGCTTCTCTGGAGCCTATCAATTCGATAAGCCGGAAGATAACTCAAAAGTAGAGCTGAAATTACTACTGAAACTTTTAAAAAGCGTTGACATACTTTGTGATGTCTACTTTAACGCCTAAAATCGAACTGAAACTGGCAACGCTGGGACCTTCCGGTCTATGTGTGGCTCAACGCCGGCGAGATTAACCTAACCTTTCCTGTAGACACACTTTACTCTATCCTTCATTTAGCCATTTAAAAAGTAAATTCTTATAACACAAACATAGAGCCGAATAATGATAATGATGATGGCACACAAAGAGGAGGGTCCTACAGTTTTACGCCGACTCCGAACGGCGATTTTATTTTTATGAGAAGCGGTTTTTCATGGCAGAAATACACTCGGAGGTTTGCCATAAGCCTCTATCGTTTGCTATTCATATTAATATATTACGCTTAATTTGTTATTTAATTTGATTTTAACTATTTGTTCAGGTGGCAACCCTCTTAAAGAATACTTTCGAGATGAACCGTTTTTGAACACTTTGGTTTGACTATTGTGATGTTTTATTCAGCTTGTTAATAAATTGACCTTAACTATTTAACATTTTATTTAACTTATTAATCAATTAATTCTAACATTTGAATAAGGTAGCAACTCTCTTAAAAAATTTCCTAAATCTTATCTCAGTGTAGCCTATCTGCGTGCGAAATTTCATTGAAAAATATTCAGGCGAGCGATTTAGCGTGAAAGTCATACTCACTCACTCACAAACGTGAAAATTTATAATATTAGTAGGATTAAAGATTGAAGAATTTCCGATGTTTGTGTTTTGCCCCGGGCCTGGGGTACTTCTGTGCGTCCCTGCCTATTAACACAAAACAGTGGAGCAAGCTTTTTATTATTACTATTTTGCTACACTAGGAAGAACTTTAAAAGCTTTAAGCAGTCAGTTTCCTGATTCTTAAACTTATTGGCTTTAATTTTTCATGTTTTACATTTTCTACTTTGTTATTGTTTAGTTCGAGTGTGTGACTATGAAGAACTTCTCGTCACTCAGTTGTGTATGTGGATCTTCGTTGTTATTGTCGGAGCTTAATATAATAGTAAAAGCTTTGTGAGAATATACATAAATGCATTTTTTACATGCATATGTACATACAAGTAATTGAACAAAAATATGTACATATGTACATGTGGTCACAAAGAATGCGTCCGCGAATGCGTTTTGTAAACATTTTGTTTTTTCTTCATTTCGATTTGTACTCGTATGTACTTAAGTATTTACATAAATGAAAGTATGTACATTAGGGTGGGCCGAAAGTACCAAAATTCCAAAACTTTAAATGGTAAAAAGTTGTCTTGGAAGAAGAGAAGTTGAGGGCAAAAAGAGTTTTTGAAATCGGTTAATATTTGACCCTCGCGCATTGGAGTAAAAAATATGGATTTTTGACCAGTTGAGACAAAATTTTTAAAACCTTTTATACATGAGTCACGAACAATAAAACATATAAGCATACATGTATATATGGATTGCCATTTAACTTTAAATACAACTTTATGATTCCTCTAGAGGAGCAGAATTATTTTTTTCTTGGAATGACAACCAAATCACTATAATAATAACAATAATAATAATAATAATAATAATAATAATAATAATAATAATAATAATAATAATAATAATAGAATGGCGCTTACACATATTTTAGTGTTTGGCCGAGCTTCTCCTCCGATTTGTGGCGTGCGCCTTGATGTTGTCACACAAAGGGGAGGAACCTACAGTTTTACGCCGACTCCGAACGGCGATTGTATTTTTTTTTTTGAGAAGCTTTTTCATGGCAGAAGTACCCTCGGAGGTTTTCCATTGCCTGCCGAGGGGTGACCGCTGTTAAGAAAAAACCGTTTTTCTAAATTTTTTTGCGATGTTGCTTTGACCAGGGCTTGAACCCAGGCCCGCGGAGTGGAAGCGCGCACTGCTTACCACTACACCACAACTATAATAATAATAATAATGTAGATATTATAACATCAATAACTGCATATCAGAAAAACACTATTAATACTTAGGAGAGATTCATTTATTTTAACGATACCTTATTTGCTGTTAAAACGTGAGGCACTACTTTTTTCAGTGAGCACCTAAGTATATCAGTGTTTTGGCTTTTTTTCATTTTGCGTTATAGTACAGGTTTCCATGTCAATAAATGATGGAAGCCTCAAAGAACCGTATTAGCAGGAAAACATTTTTCTGTCCGATTTTTGGGACTCCACTGAATTATCTTCTCCACCTCTTCTGCGCCATGTTTCAACTGAATACATCGCATCACTCCTAGAATCGGGGTCTGTTCCAAATTGGGATATTAGGGACTTTCCCTGTCATAATCAATCAGTTGAGCGTTGCGTTAAATTAGTAACGGAGTCAGCAGAACATGTTGTTGGCTATACTCGTACAAGTAGGGATGGTTTCATTCGAACTACGTTGCTGTCCAGAGAAATCATGCCATCCTTTACAAACAAGGCACACTTCAACGTGAAGAATTAATAATTGGCTCTTCTTGGTTGGTTGGTTGCGAAGGGCGTGGGTGGAACTCTATTTGCAGCTACCTTCCCGTGGCGACTTCTGAGACGAGTTAGATAAGCTGCTCGGCCCAAGAGCTGCATACAAAAAAAAATTTATATGACATAATACATATGTATGTTAAAATATACATACAAAATGCTATAAAATAGATAATGTGTTGAATTATTACTCATAGACGTTTAAAATAAAACATAAGCAATTGTAAAAAGATATTGGAAAAGCATGAAAATTTGTAAAAAAAAATCCAAATTTTGATCCCCATGCGCGTGGGTCAAATATTAAAGAATTTAAAAATTTCTTTTTGCTCTCAATTTCTCTTTCCCTGAGGCAAATTTTTATCAATAGGCCGTTAAAGGTTTTGAAATTGTGGAACTTTCAGCCCACCCTAATGTACATATGTACAGTGGCGGACAAAAGTCTACATACAGAGAATTTTTCACAATGTATGCAAAGTTTTTTATTTTAATTTCTTTTAACTAATTTTTTATAAAAAACTTTTTGTAAAACTCAGGAAAATTCAATAAATTTTCATAAACTTTTTCAACTTTCTAATCAGATTTTTCAGAAAAATTTTGATTATGCAGATTTGTAGCTTATTAAATTTTAGTATAGCAAAGTGTAAGAGCCAGTTTCACGAAAGAAATTTAAGTGAAAATTAATTTTTTTACTTGAATTTAATATGGAAAATGACAGAAAAAAAATTATTTTTCACTTAAATTGCTTTCGTGAAACCGATAGTAAGTCTGAGGTTTCTGAAGAATTCCGTTGACTTTTGATAATTTTTTTTTGCTGACAGTGTCATACGTTTTCTTCCATACAAAGTATGTTCGGCAATTTTTTATATGGAAGAAATAAGTTGTCAAAAATCAATGGAATTTTGTAGCCACTTGAAACTTGCACTGTGCTATATTGTAGAATTGAGTGGGCTATAAAACTGCATACACAAAATTTTTCTAAAAAATCTGATTGGAAAGTTGAAACATTTTATGAAAATTTATTGAATTTTCCTGAGTTTGACAAAAAGTTTACAGATTCTATTTGTATGCGTTTTGTTCTAGTATGAACTGTATTTTTATAAAAAATTTGTTAAAAGAAATTAAAATAAAAACTTTGCATACATTGTAAAAAATTCTCTGTGTGTAGACTTTTGTCCGCCACTGTATATGTAAACGTAAATTTGTTGCAAGGCGTTTCCAACAACAACGCTTACGAGCTATATAATTTCGAAACCGTAGAGAACTTCGTTTATTTGGTAACCAGAAGTGACATCGATAATAATGTCAGCCTTGAAATCCAACGGAGAATCACTCTGTGCTACTTTGGACTGAGTACGCAATTCAAAAGTAAAGTCAGCTCTCGTCGTACGAAAACCACGCTCTATAAGTCACTTAGAATGGCCGTGGTGGTATATGGCGCAGAAGCATGGGCAATGACAACATTCGATCAGGCGGCCCTTGGAGTATTCGAGAGAAAGATTCTACGGAAGATTTACAGGCCTTTACGCGTTGGCGACGGCGAGTACCGCAGACGATGGAATGATGAGCTGTACGAGCTTTACAACGACATGGGACATTGTAAAGCGAATTAAAGTACAGCGCCTCCGCTGGCTTGGTCATGTCGTTCGAATGGACACAGACGCTGCAGCCCTGAAAGTATTCCACTCGAAGCCCGATGGTGGTAGCAGAGGAAGGGGGCGGCCTCCTCTGCGCTGGAAAGACCAAGTGGAGCCGGACTTGGCTTCATTTGGCATTTCCAATTGGCACAGAAGCGAAACAACTGGCGTGCTTTGTTGGACTCGGCCAAAATCGCCTAGGCGGTTACAGCGCCAAACAAGAAGAAGAAGCTTACGAGCTATAAACTAAAAGCTCATTCTGTATTGAATTGAAATTTTGTATAGAAGTGTGTATGTAATATATAAATGTATGTATGTATAAGTGAATATATTCACATATATGTATGTCTATGCACATGTCCACAGATCTCGCGTTAGTATAGTAGGTAGTTTTGAGTACGAAAATGCGAAATAATGAATAGGCGCACATGTTCCGAATGCAGCTATATTCGATTTATTATGCGTACACACACATGTACTTATACATACACTACATAGTATATGTATGTGCATATGTTTTAAAAGCCATACAGATAACTAAACGACGAATTACGGTTAAAAGCGAGTCATGCTTCATGCGGTACGAGTGTAAGGTGCAGTGAGAGGTGATGATAAGTAAAAAAAAAAAAAAATATGCCTTAAACTTACAAACATGCACAGATATGTATTTACATAAGTATGTGTGAACGTAGTTATGCCCGTGCGCTTACTTGGGCCCGCATTAGCCGCATGTATTGCAATGACCTTCCCACACTGTCATGGCTAAATAAAAAGCTTCGAATATATATATGTATATATCATACATACATACATATTTATGTATGTATAATTTTATGCATACGATATATTAATAGTACACATGAATGTACATAGTTGTGATCAAAAACATCAACATGCTAACGGATGGCAAAAGCTGACTTTCCTGACGAGAATGGTACTGACTCAGCACCCGACTGACCGACAAAGAGGCTTATAAACGTGCTGAGGCTTATAGTTATGTATGTATGTATGCATGTATGTATTTATGTTCACATTCTCACTAATTCAACATATTCCAAACTATTATTTACATATAAAGTCTAACTTAGAAATAACAGGCTAGCATAAGCGCATAAATGATTACTACATATCCACCCCTTATTGCGATTATATTGTAGGCACGATTTGTCGAATTTTTTTTATTGCTAATACGTTATAAAGACTAAATAGTTATAACGTCCTACAAAATCTGAATGAATTGTATCGTTTGCTATGCTTATACTTTTGTGTACAAGCAATTTGATCGTATGCGACACTATAAGTATAGACTGAATAGCACTTTTAATTGTAGTTTTAACCAAAGTTTTCTCGACATTTTGAAGCTTTCCCTCATCAGAATAAAGTGCAATCTACCATAATGCAACTGCAGCTGCAATCACTTAGTCCACCGCGGTTAGTCTGGTGGGGTATTTTTTGAAACTCTGGCTTTCTAAAGGGTTTATGAGATTTAAAAGCATATCAGAAAGATAAAAAATAGATACTTAAGAGCGCTTATAGTCTTATTTTATAAACGAATATAGAATAAATTGCAACTAAATTCGAAATTGTCTTTTTAACACCATCTAATTAGGCTATGTGATGCACCATTTCGAAGTTAGTTCACTCTGCCATTCATCTCGTTTCAAATTACTAACAAGATTTTAATTCTACCACTATTCCTTATCATAATTTTTGTAGTTCAGCCTTCTTTTTATAAATTGCAAATTCGGCTCTACCAATGCATTTACAAAAACAACTTCTAGACAATCTAGTAGGTGCACCAATCAGTTAATTTTCAAAATCATGCAGAGTTTATTCTGCTGAGTGGCAGTGTATATGTTTAATAGACTTCAAATTTCGTTTATTCAAACAGTCCTTAAAATACCCGCACTCCCTTTTATTTAAATGACTATGTAGATTACACAACATAAAAACGATCGTAAGCGCCAATAATTTGATAAATTTCCTCTCAGCATGTTCATGAAAAGTATCGTAAGCGCCATTATACCCTTAAATATTAAGATAAGGAAAAAATGAATAATAATAATATATAATATATAGGTGCTTACACAATGGCCCGTAGTTATAGACAAGTTAGAGGCAGGTTTTAACATTTAAAACTGTATTTTAATATAATCACTCTTTTTACTCTGTCATAGTCAACTTAAAAGACCTTTTATCTTTAAAACGGAGTTTTAAGTTTAAAATGAGGTTAACGTGGTTTTAAAATCTTAAAAGCCTACTCTAAGGCCCACTTGCAGAAAAGCGATGAAGCTTTGTTGATTTTTTTCTAATTTTGTACAAAGTTTGAAATTTGGAATTATTTGGCTTTTGATAGGCTGCATATACTTTAAGAAAAAAATTATTAAAATTAATTCGAAAAAAAAAATATCCCACTATGGGTGACCGTATCATTATGTCACGTGTTGTGTATTTCCTATAAAAATCAAATTATTTACGTTAATAAATTATGTTTTACAAAATTTTGTTATCTATTTATGCTTTGCTGCGCCATTTTAAAAAATATATATAAAAGTCAGTTGACGCAGGGTGAACTTGTTAAAATAATAAGTTTTCCCAATGGTGATTGGTTACTTTTTTTATTTTATATGCATGGCCCTGTTTTGTGTCAATCTAGCAAAAACCTGCCTCTAACATGTCTATAATCGACTAAAACTTAAAGCCTGCTCTAAACTTAAAGATTCATTTTAACAAGAAGAGGTTTTAACTTACGACTATAACTACGGGCCAATATGTTAGTGTTGGGCCGAGCTTCTCCTCCAATTTGTGGCGGGCGCCTTGATGTTGTCACACAAAGTGGAGAGATCTACAGTTTTACGCCGACTCCGAACAGCGATTGTATTTTTATGAGAAGCTGTTTCATGGCAGAAATACACTCGGAGGTTTGCCATTGCCTGTCGAGTGGCAAGCAATGAATAAGAATAATAAGAAAAAACCTTTTTCCTATAATTTTTTTTGCGATGTTGCTCGGACCAGGGCTGAACCTAGGACCCACGGAGCGGTAGTGCGCACTTTTAACCACTACACCACAGCGACCACACGGAAAAAATGAATAGTCCTATCATACAGCTAGCAGTTGATAATACTGTTGTCCATTTAAATCCAGACAGAATATTCCACTGTTTAAGGAAGAAATAAAAAAACCTTCTCCTGTAAAATTTGCCTTTTGTCGCTTGCGATTAAATTGAAAGTTGAAAAATATGTGTTAAATTACTTGAACAAACTCAATAAATATATTGAATTTGAATCTATGCGTGCGTACATATGCACAAAAGGGGATACAGTGCTCATAGAAATGCATAATAACAAAATTTAAAGCCTTAAATTTAATGTCTTTGGAACTTGCTATGTTATATTCAAACTCATACGAATATATAGTTATATGTGTCTAGTTTGTAATTTTGCAAACAAAGTCAAAATTATTCACACTTACATACATAAAGCCAATAAATCGCGATAAGTTTTATTTGCTACATCTTTTTGGCAGCAGAGCACCTGCCGCCAATGCCACAGTGCCACTGCCATTGTCAGTGCCACTTTAGCGTACGTTCACTTACCGATCGTCATGATCAGACCACTGAAGGGAAGAAGAAGCATGGGATGGCAGCAGCAGCAGCAGCAGCAGCCGGATGACCGCCACCAACTCGAAACGGCCATTCAACTCAAACAGAGCTCAAAGCTTTTATTTATTTTCGACAATTGGGCTTGCAATAATGCATAAAAACGTTAAAAAACAGATAAATACAAAAAAAAAACGAGGCGTTGCAAAACGGAGGCAATGTTAAAAGCAACAAAACTCTCGTGCTTATATCAACTACGAACGTATATGTGATAAGGCATGTGTATGAATACATACATATCGAGCCTGTCTAGAAGGGCAGGGGGTCGGTTGTGTTTCCCCCGAGCCCGGAGTTTTCAAATGGGCCCGAATTTTTCCGAAAATTGAGTTGGAAGATAAAAATTATAATATTTTGCTAGTTTGATAAATTTTATTAATTAATATTCACATAGCTGTTATAA
>JAPVRG010292832.1:20342-30765 GCA_029783565.1 Rhagoletis cerasi
TATTCACAAGCTGGTTTTGGGCGAGATTGACTCCCCTGACCTCCTATTACGGCTTAACTTTGCTGTTCCTGCTAGGATGTCGAGACATTACGTGCCTTTTTACTTACCTCTGCGCCGCCAAAATTTTGCAAAATTTGATCCTCTGCGTATCTGGTGTGCGCACTACAATGACTTGTACTCATGTATAAGCTTGGAATATTCGACTCATATGTTAAAAAGATTAATACTCTCTAACTTGGACTGATATTTTAAATATTTTAATTATGTTACACTTTAAATTCCGACATTGTAATCTTGTCTTTACTTAAATTTCATAAGATTACTCTGTAAAACCCTATTATAAAGTCGACTGCCGTTGTTTTGTCGACTATAAATAAATAAATAAATAAATAAATAAATATATGTATGTATGTCTGTATGTATAAATGTATATATATTTATGTGTTATGTGTTATGTACAAATGTATGCACGTATGTATGTATATACAAACATATTTCTGAGAGAAAAAATTTCTGCACCCAAAGCGACACACATTTATTTAACACTTTCTTTGTTCTCTAAAGATTGTAATTGCGACATATTTTTATTAAATCTTGCAACTCATCAGTGGTCATATACAATGTATGCATTTGTATGCTAATATTTTTACAATACACGTCATAGATACCTCCATATGTACACACATACATAGTACGAAGGCATTTACTCAGACCCCAACAAAATTTTCTAGCGGCTGTCTTTTAGGTAGGCAATACACATACTAAATATGTGTGTGTCTACATACCCTGCAGCAACAAGGCGGTCAATTGTCCGAAAAGGACTAGCCCTCCATCGGTTAAAATTTGACCGGTTAGAACGGGACATTTGGTTGCATCAAAAAAGGTTAACCTCCGACCAGTCCCGAAGGAACCGGTCTAGAGATAGACGAAAAGAACAGTTTGACAGTGACAAGGTGATGTAGTCTTGCAATTCAATAAAAAAAATTTTAAAGAACACCACCCTGTAAATGCCCCAATCGCATTATTTGTTAGCTTTCAGGAGGGTCCGGATTCAAATGCCGTCAGAAGCGACATGGTTATGAAATGAAAAAATAATTTTTTTTTGTGTTTCCGAAATATGAAAAAGCATCTGTGAAGTACTCCATCAAAAAAAAATTCCCAAAATTGGACTAGCCCAGGACTATCTTACGGCCAGTCTTAAGTAAACCAGTCCTTTTCCAATGACACGCCAATGCACAAACGCTCCAACCTTGGTGCGTAGCAGAGGAAGAGGGAGTAAGTGGGTAGACCATTGGGTTTGTAATCCGGAGTCGCTGGTTCGAATCCCAGTGAACTCGATGAAGAAGCCTAATGAGGAGATGTGGTGATCTCCGAAGTAGCAGCTATAACTCTTAACATTTGTAAATTATTGTTGGCTTTCCACGTAAAATTTCCATTAAAAACGGCAATAAAAATGTTAAACAAAATTCAAGAACTAAATATATTTAGTTGTCGAAACGTAACTCTTTTCTCAGTCTGGCTTACTGATGCGGTGACAGCGCCAAACAAGAAGAAAAGAGATGGCAAATAATAATATTAAATACTACAGAATATATTTGAATTGTAGTGTAGACTACTGCGCAGTTACCCTCGAACGTGTTCGCAGCTTGCCGTAGAAGTCCGTAGAAACATATGAAGTTTTTTGTTGACAAAGAGAGAGAAAAGCAACGACAACATGCTAGTCCCATAAGATAGATCGTGTCAGCTGACACGTTCTCCGTTTTTACGTTCGTGGGTAACTGCGCTTTTAGTGCTATTCTGGGCTAAAGTTTGTATATATTTTTTCATTTCACAGTTACTCTATTAATTTTTTTATTTCATTTTTGTCATTATTTTTATTAAAAGTTTTTATTTACTTTCGCCTGTATGTAATCAAATCTTGCAATCAAATTTTAACCAACTTTCCGATGATCTAGAGACTTGAAACTTCAAACTTAGTTCACAACCCGATGTCAGTGCAATATTACTTACATGGAAGAAAATAATTACACAAAAAATTTAGCCGGTAGGTGGCGTGGGGTTCAAAATATTTCGAAAACCTATTGCGTGCACCTTGATGTTATCAAACAAAGGGAAGGGATCTACAGTTTAACGCCGACTCCGAACGGCGATTGTATTTTTATATAAGAATCTTTTTCATGGCAGAAATACACTCGGAGGTTTGCCATTGCCTGCCGAGGGGCGACCGCTGTTAAGAAAAAACCTTTCTTCTATAATTTGTTTGCGATGTTTCTTATATAAAAAAACATAACTTCACAAAAAAAATTTGGCGATAGGTGGGGCAGCAGTCGAAAATTTGGAAAACCCGTAATTTGAAATTCAGCTTTGTACAAAGGTAGGTATTTTACTCACTAAAGGCCTTATATAATTTAACCACATCTACCAGATCAATAAATTAGCTTCAGTGTTTATTAAAACCCAGAATTTTCAAGAAAATCCCAACTTAAGAACTTTAGTTTTTATAAAGTTTTCTATTTCTCTGCAAATACACTAAGCAATTTAGATGGGGCCTTTCTATATTAAGGTAACGATATGTATTTACTACTATACTGCTCTTTTGTTTTCCAGAATCGCAATAATTAGATAATACCGTTTTTATCTTATTTAACAGTATTTGAATAAATATTTTTTATAATCATTGTACATACATAGGTATGTATGTATATTAGTGTTTTTGTATAAATTTAATGTGTATAAATGTACGCATGCGCCAATGAAGCTCACTCAAACGCAATTCGACCTCAAGGTCGTTTGGCCTAAAACGTTAATAAAAATCTAACTGAAAAATGTACATACTATACACATGTATGCGTGCATACAAAGATACAAAGCTTGTGGTAGGTAACAGCTGGAGAAATATAGCAAGAATGTATAAGAAAGGCATAAAGTAAAATAAAATAGAATAATAAAGCGAAATCAAGGCACATTGAATAAGAAATAGCTCCGTGCACCAGAAGCTCCGTACAGTTAGTTGCTGGTTTTGTACTCTATAGTGTCAAAAAATTTTAACAAAATTTGACATTTTAGAGTAAAATGAAAATAATAATTGACAATTCAGAGACAAAATTCACCAAAAAAAAAAAACAAACCAGCTCCGCCGCTGCTACTACCTGTTCATTATGCCTTGAGGCAAATAAAATAAAACAAAATAAAAATCAAATATGTAAAATAACAAATGAAATAAAAAAATTAAATAGAATAATTTAATATAAAATATAAAATTAATAAATTGGTTAAATTTAACTGACAAAATAAAGTTAAAGTTAAATAAAATAAAATAAAATAAAATAAAATAAAATAAAATAAAATAAAATAAAATAAAATAAAATAAAATAAAATAAAAATAAAGTAAAAATAGTAAAATTGAAGTATGGTAAAATAAAAAAAATAAATTAGTTTTCGTGAGTATGTAGGAAATTAAAAACTTCAATAAACTGTAAATCTCAAATAAAACAATGCAAGTATTATACGCAACCTTCAACAGTCTAATACATTAAAAATCCCCTTACTTCACCCCTTCAAGTAGCACCTGCGCTCAGTTGAAGTAGCGATAGAAAACACAAAGCAGAGGAGAACACAAAGCACGCTTGCGTTCAATATTCAAGTAATATACATAGTCAATTCGCAGTAGTTGTTGCTTCAGTAGACGCATTCGTGTTCGCGGTCGCGGTCGCAGTCGCAGTCGCAGTCTCAGTCATAGTTAAATTCACATTCAGTCATATGCGTTTCAGGAAGTAAACATTTCAAGGATTGACTCATTAAAAAGTCGAATGCGAATGTGAAAACAAAAAGTTTTTCAGCGTCGTCGTCGTCAACGACAGCCGGCAACAACAATAGCAAAACGAAAAACAAGCGCTTCATGGCAGTGACGGTGATGGCCACGGCAATCGACAAATGGCGATGCCAACTACTACAATGAAATAAACGTGCGTTAGAGTGCAATATGACCCAGCAGGAAATCAATGAATATGTATACAATTTTAGCTTAAACCAAAACTATTATGTGTCGTTCTAGTACATATTGTCTTTTTATAGACAGCTGGTTGTTTCTTCGCAAAAGGAATTGACGAACGAATTCTCCCCGATAAACTAGTATGATAGGCTGGCTAAATTCAACTTGGCAGATCCAATGTGGCGGATAATTTAAAAAAATTATAAACGCACCACATATTGACAAGTTTCAACCATTTATTTTTTGTTATTTAATTTTAGTTATTTATTTTTACCAAAAACCGTACAATACAAGTTTCAAACTTTGTGTGACATTAAAAAAAGATCAAAATACTTTCGTACAAATTTCAAACTTTCTAATTAAGTTTGAGGTAGCTAAGACTTTCCGATGATTTTTGGGAGGTATGTTCGACGATTTTTTTATATGCTGAATTTAGCCAACCTATCATACCAGTTTTTCGGGGACGTCAATCACCAATAATTTTAATCCCAGATCTCGATTTTTCTCAAGTTTCCAGCCGCCATATTAAGCCGAATTTTTTGAAAATTTCCAACCGCTCACATTGGTCAATAAAGAATGATTAATAACAAACATTTCAAGCCCAGAATCATTAAAATCCATCAATATATATTTTGGGCAGAGCCTTATTCCGTTTGACGTGGAACGTCCCATTTCTAGACAATGTGCAGCGAATTCAAATGCTAAAAAACGTATTAAATTTACTTTATATAAATAAAGCTAAGTGTGATTTATATAGCAGCCAGCTCAGTGATGGCGATTCATTTCCTACTGAGTCGCTAAGTGCAGTTCAAGCTCAAGAAAATCAGAATAGCGAAATGATAATAGAAATTTGTTGATTTTGTGCGCGCTAATAGTTACAATTTAAATACATACATAGATGCATATGTACATATACATATATGTATGTATGTTTGTAAGTACCCAGTCGGAAAAAGCAATAAAGTTGCCTTCAAGGGGCCGTTCGATTTATTGTTTGGAAGCGATAGGTCTTCCGTTTTCAAATCCTTGCACATTGCTTTTTTTGATGGAAATGACCAGTGTTGTAAGACCTTCTACTTCAGCTTAGAAGAGAACTCTTAGTTACGTATACCAAATAGTAAAATTTTAGTGTATATCTGTGATAACTAGAAATAGTCGCATAGGTTGAAAATCGTACTTTCGAGAAAATCTCAGTTATATCTGCATTTACATGTGTAATCACGTGCTGACAAAATTACAGAATTGAATTGGTTAAAAATGAGATATAGATTCAAAGAAACTGAAAATGTATATGTATGTTTTCATTAAAATATTTATGTTAAAATTGAACTAAGTAGGTAAGTATGGCACTGCCAGATTTTGAATTCGCACTAGGCTTTATTAATAAATCTTAGATTAAATTAGATTATTAGGAAAATAAGATGATATAATTATATGTGCAACTTTATTTTAAGTCACTGACATTTTCATTTAGTTACTTTCGGGATACACCTTCTCATTTGCATTTGAATATCAGGGTTGTTCAATGATGTTCTAATTCACCTTCCAAAGAGAAGTCCTTATTGAATCAGCTCTGCTTGAAAGTATTTTTTAGGAGCAATCTTAAATTTTCCGACTGAGTATTTATGTATATGTATGATAAATACATATGTACAAAAGTTGCGATTTTGTTATGTACGTTCAGTATTGCAAAAAGCTCGCACTTTGACGCTAACCCAGTGATCACTTATAAATACATACATGTACATATGCACATGCATATATGTATGTACATTAGGCATATGACTTTTTTAAATTAAATATACCTATGAGGAAAGTAGAGTTGCAAAACTGTCTATAGTGCCACCATCGATAGTTTTTGAAAAACTATTGATAGTCTTCGATAGTCTCCAAAAAAGACAAACCATCGATAGTACTATCATATTTAAATGGCTCTTAGATATAATTTTTTAACTTCCAAGAAAGCCATATTTATTTTTGTACGTATGTAGATTAGGGTTGTCCAAAGTTGGAATTTTAATGGTGCCACATCGAAAAATATACCCTTTTTTTGTTTAAATCAAAAAATATTTAGAGGGTACTCAAAGGGCTAAAATTTTCCCATGGACCCATGGATTTCAAATGGGAAAAAAGCAATTTTTCGTAGAAATGATATCGAATCCTTGAAAATCAACATTTTTCAGTTAGCAAAATCTACTGCTCTTCAGGAGACTTCAAAAAATAATACGCTTGCCAAACCATTTTTTAATAATAACAATTGAAAAAACCCAAAAACGCAGTTAAAAAATAGTTAAAAAACGGTTAAATAAACGATTACGGATTATTATTTGAAGTGTCCTGAAGGGGAACATAGTTTGCTAATTGAAAAATATTGATTTTCAAGGATTCTATACCATTTCTACGAAAAATTGCTTCCTTCCCATTTAAAATACATGGGAAGTTTTGAGAGCTTTGAGGCACCCTCTAAATAATTTTTGATTAAAAAAAAAGGGGTACACTTTTTCGATATAGAACAATCCTAGAGGGTGGCAGCATTAAAATACCAAATTTTCTTCTTTTTTGACCACCCTAATGTACATACACATGTACACTAGGGTGGAGCAAAAAAAAATAATGCGGAAAAGTTGCGTTACATGATCATATTGAGCCGTCTTAATCTGTTTTCTAATGGGATACTATTTACGATCGTCCCAATAGCTTTAATGTTTCCCATGAATTTTATATGTGAAAAAAAAACAAATTTTCGTAGAAATTGTAAGAATCCTTCAAAATCAATATTTTTCAATCGGCAACGCCTTTTTCCCTTCAGGAGACTTCAAAGAATAATGTTCAATTGTATATTTAACCATTTTTGATATTGAAGATTTTTTATGGGTCCCTCCATATTGCATTTTTTGGGGATTTTGGGGGACCCATAAGAAATACAGTCAAACTTCCATACCTCGCATCGCCATTATCGAACGCAAAGGTTCGATTTATGGAGACTTCGAGTTAAAGAATTGTTAAATATTTTTTTTTAATTTTTGATGGAAAAAACATTTAAAACTATTGGTTATTATATTAACTTGTTCTAATTCAAGTCCTACATAGAGTTTCGTGTGAACTAAAATATTCAGAAGTAAGTGAGCTGAAAATGTTCTTCTCTTCACGTCTGCTTCATTGTTTCCACAGGCACACGCGGCATGCTTGTAATAAAATTCATTTTTTATTGTTCCAGTTAAAGTATGCTTATCTCTAACTGCTACCAATCAATCAAAGATATGTATTTCTGACGGGACTTTTAAACTTTTGTTTTCATGTTTCGCCTAATCCAGCCTTAAGGATCCCTAGAACGGCTGGAATCGGTTAGGTGGTTACAGCGTCAATCAAGAAGAAGAAGTGCTTCATAAGATGCCGAAATTCCCAGCCACTTCTATATTTTCGTTTGCATTTTTAATTGCACTCCCTTTATTTATAATGTAACTTCTTTGACATTTGTATGCATGCATCTAGACTGCGAAATTCATTCCGATGCCATGATAAATATATACATACATACATACGTATGTAATATTACGCAAAAGCACTCGTGTTACGAATAGGGACTTCCTGAGCATTAAGATTCGTGGGAAAATAAAACGAAAGTAAAAAAAAATTGGAACTTCCCCTGAGCTCCCTGATAAGCAAAAATATTTCAGGTAAAAGTGCCACCGTTGAAATTGAAATTTTTGTTGGTTTTAAAAAAATAGGGCATTTTCTCGTATTTTCTTTAACTGCATGTAAAAAAAAGTTTTTAATTAAAAAAAAAATCGTCTACTGTGATTTCTATAGAGTTTTGTACCGGTTATCCGTTGGTGATATGCGTTTTCCAAATTTTTTCCATTTTCAAAAAGAAAATTCATGTTGTCATTGTCATTGTCTCAATGGAAATATGAGGTCTTTTTACATAATATTATTTTACCGAGTTTCAATATGGCGCCTTAACTATGGCGTTTAAATTAGATTTTGCTTTACAACTTTTGTGCACAACATTAAAAAAGAAAAAGTAACAGCGGTTTCTTATGTTTTAGGGGTTGCTGATTACGGCCACTGTGGTGTAGTAATGACGGATCCATATTGTATCCACCACTTACCACGGAAAAAGTTAATATCAAATTATGTACATGGCGTATGAGTAACATGTTAGTAAGGATGTAGTTTCATAATCAGCGACCTTAAGAACCCCAGACTGCAAAGTTTAAGGCGAATCTAATCGGTTTTAATTTTTTTTGCATTTAGACTAGACGTCATTGTTGAAACGCCACACTGCTTTCAACGAGCAACATCTAGGCGATCATTTTAAGACCTTAATCTTTGTAATACGTCCCATAGACTTTTGCACATATGTAGCTCTCGTCCGGTTGACGTGAAACGTACTTTTCTACGGGAACATTTTGTCATCATCATTCCTCGCGCTCTTTTCATAGGTATATTTAATAAAAAAAGTAAAAAATAAATAAAAAAATAAAGTCATACGCCTAATGTATATAAATACATACACACATATGTAGTACGATTGTGTTTACATTGTCATCACAACAAAAGGGCCTAGAAGAAAATTTGCAAGCAATTTGTATGCCTTCCATGAGCCAGAAGAAAAGATAGACCCATACAAAAATATTCCAAAATCAGCGTAACGTCGAGCTGAGTCGTTTTAGCGCAGTCCGTATGTTTGTCTATCCGTCTGTCTGTCTGTCAATTTGAACGCAATCTAGTTCCCCAGTTTTCGAGATATCGGACTAAAATTTGGTAAGCGGCTGCCTTTTTATAAAGTATTAGTCATTTGACGGAACCGGAAAAGTCGGACAATCACAACTTATAGCTCACATATACCAGATTGTGCAGATAAGAAATTTTGCTTATAACTCCTTCATTTACAGAGAAAATGACGAACATCTCGTTCTTCTTCTTGATTGGCGCTGTAACCGCCTAAGCGATTTTGGCCGAGTCCATCAAAGCACGCCATTTGTTTCTCTTTTGTGCTAACTGACGCCAATTGGAAACGCTAAGTGAAACCAAGTCCTTCTCGACCTGGTCTTTCCAACTCAGAGAAGGCCTTCCTCTACCTCAGCAGGATGGTTCCGTGCACAGAAGTCCACCTAAGTGGGGAAAGCGTTTGACTGCCATCCAGGGAGAGGCCAGAAGTGATTCTTTTACGTATGGTTCAAATCACACCTCACGATGTCAGGATTTTAATATCCACGTATCCTCTGAGTAGCGACCAAACACCCATTTGGAAGCGAGCTAAAGTTGAGAAGGCGTAAATCTCGCGTACGTTCGGTTTGGGTCCCGCCACGTAAAAACTCCTCACAATGAAAAACAAAACAAAGCCTCGGAACTACGAAGATCGGGTCACTATAATTTTTAGCCCCCATAAAACTTAATTGTTCAAATCTAAGTTTTTGCAATGTACTTAGTTAAGGACAACATTTTTTCCTCCCTATTTACTTACCATAAATAAAAAAGCTCACTGTGTAAATCAATTTAATATAATGTGTACCTCCCAGAGAACTGATTAAAAAAAAAAAAATGAGTGGATGTTAAATTGTCTGATGTTGATGAATGGTATGAAGCTTTCGGCATAGCCGAACGCAGCACTGTTCTTATTGTTTTATTTTCCTTTAGATCGTATTGAGGCGCATTCTCAAAATAAAGCTTAAAGCCAAAAATTGCATATAAACATTTCAAAAATGTTTGTTTCTTCCAGTAAATATATAAAAATGCCACATAGGGTTTTTGTAATAATGACTATGATAGTTTCGTATGTATGTATGTATGTATATTCACATATTTACAAATGTCCCATGAAGCGTAGTTGTAATTTTCTACACTTCGGCAAAATAGTATTTACCCTGTCGGAAAGAAGTGATTTTTATTTTAAACCAACTAATTGAAAAATTACTTTAGAACAAATGCAATATTTTTACCCAATGAACCATCAGGTGGGAAAGTAGTTGGAAACTAACTACTTTCGAAGTTCTTTAAGCCAAATGTGTTTGAAAGTAGTTTAAATCATATGCAGAGTCGGACTATTGACTTGCTCATTGTAATTCAAAGCGAACATTTGACAGCATATTTACATGTCTGGCTGTGGCTGAGTGTGCAGAGGTGCTTGCTGTTATTTGTTGGCTTCCAGAAGGTACGGGTTCGAATGCCGTCAGAGGCAAAATGCTAAAATGATAATTAGAATTTTTCTTTGGTGTCTCCGAACTATGAAAAAGCATCTGTGAAGTGCAGAACGAAGGCGTATTCAAATATTCATTTTTAAAGTCCTTCAAACCAAATACATTTTAAAGTAATTGAAAATATATGCAGCAAAAGGCAATTGACTGCTTCCTAGGACATCGCCATGTTAAATAAATGAGTTCGTTGCAGGTAAAATAGTGAGAATTTCAATTAGTTATCATTGAAAAT
>JAPVRG010292845.1:3770-24677 GCA_029783565.1 Rhagoletis cerasi
TTGGCATTGTGTCCGTTTGATATTTGACATTGTGGGCAGTTCAAGGGAAATCGTCCCAAAAAGATGCCTTTTAAACTTAAATTTTAGTTTTGGGAAGAATGTGAAATCACAGGTGAATATGGTAATTGATTCAACAGACTCGTTTTCGGGCCGAAAAATAACGAGCAGTGAGTGATGTGTGAATTGGAGCATTGTTGTGTAGCAGAGATCAACTTTCTGAATCGCGATATTTCGTTCGAATGCGACAGATCCTGGTCATGAAATGCTTCAGAGCCTCGATAGAATAGGTGCCTGTGATTTTTTGTTGCAATAAAATCACGCACTTTTTCAACGATTGGGGGTGTCAGCGTCTCTTTACTTAATTCCAAGAAACGTTTATGCCACTGGAATGCTGCTGTTCTAGATAAACTATCATCGGCGTACACTTTCTCCATCAACCGGAGAATCAGTGTTGAAAAAACATGCATGAATATTTATATGGCGCCACTGGTTGCTCAGAAATGGCCCGCGTATGGGAACGTATTGTACGGTGTATGTATATACATACATATGTATGTATATATGTATATGCCCTGTAGGGTAAATCTCTAGTTCTGAGTTGATTCGCTTCTAGTCCATTTAAAACCACTATTAGTTCGCGATAAATCTCTTTTGCATGCAAACAACTGGTGAATTTAACACGACGATGGCATAGAAAATGGAAATCGTCTCCCGCTGCATTACCTTTTCTTTAGTTCCGAATCAGTTCTAAATTCCACAGTTGAAAGCTAGTTCGCTTTGAACCCCTTCTTCTACAGTATGAAAAAAGTATCACGATTTTTTCAGTCTTTTTGGTGTTGCCATTGTAGTGATTCGAAACTATTTTTAAAGTAATTTTTTTAAAATTCGAAATCAAATTTTTTTGAGTGGTTGAGAGAAATTTTTACATACCATGGCTGTAGCTGTGTATGCTTGCTATTATTTGTTACATTCCAGAAGGTCCCAGATCTGCAGTTCCGAACGAGTTCGAAATTCGTCACCTTAAATATAGATTTCGAATGACTAGTTTTTGTATTCTTTGGGATTTGTCACATTTTCCGTTACTATACTGAATAGAAGCGGTTAGAAATAAAATAGGTATTTCAGTCTTTTGTAACATGATGCATTTTTAATTGTTCTTGTTTCTTGCATCAAAATATAATTTACTTTAAAAAATGGGCTTAGCAACTTTTTTCTCTTAGCTAGCGATATGTAGGTTTAAGTAAAATAAAATAGTTTTTTAAAAATACCACATTTCGCTCCTTTTGGACTGGTGGAGATCTAATTACAATCGGACTGGTTCGTTTTTGGCGATAAAGGACTAGTACTGAACAACAAATTTAATTCACTAGTTCGGGTTTTCGCTGCAAGGTGTCTATATCGATAATAACCTTGTACGAAAGTTAGCTTGGATTTAAAAATATATAAGTTTCCTAAGCGTATATGTATGTACATATATATGTATAAAACAAATACCCATATAAGTGGATTACTATATTAACCAATGAACTTGTGTAGCGTTAATTTACATTAGACAACCAACATTTAGCTCGCAACTTCCTGTGGAGCTAGATAGATGTCTGGCTCATTACGATAACGTCCTAATGCGTACACAAGCCATGATTGGTGTAAAAAAAAAATATGTGGAATGTAATAGACAGCAATAAGCCACCAAGACCCTTAATAGCATATCATGACAATTGACGTGCCCGCAAAACTAATCGCTTCAATGTCAACTCATTTCGACACATCAGGAACGCCTAGGCTGAAGTGTTGACTCACATAAGCCCATTCATGCTAGATTCATATAAACTTTGATATGCAATTGTGCAGTTAGCTTAATATAGCGTGATATGTATCGCACCCGATGTGTGTAATTAAGCGCAGAAAACCGCCATTCCGTTCCTCGAAAACTGTCAATAATCAACTTAGTTGTTTATTATCCACATTCATTGACCTAAGTGAGCCGTTTGGCTAGAGGCTAAGCTATTGCTAATGATTTGTGAATTTGTCTTATTTAATCGTACATGTGTATGTAATGGTTGATTATGGCTAAGAGTAAACACTAGTTCACATGGTTATACATATATGTGTATTACATAATTAGGTTTGTGCTGAAATTTACCACAAGAGATGACTGATAAAAAGTAAACCGCGACTATTTGTTTATAATTACACACAAAAATGTTATTTGATATGCTTATGTATATGTACTATTTTTATTTGGAAAAGTCCTTGTTAAATGATTAAGATACTATAGATATATAAATGAAAATTACTTAGCAGTTTCTGGAATTTAAAAAAAATTTCAATTAAATTAATAGGCAAAATTGTCTGTATTAAAAAGTTCCTAGTTAAACCCAAAGCTGTTGCTTTTCCAGAGTCACATGATTAAAATGTATGCGTAACGGCAAAAAAAAATTAATTAAAGGGTGTTGTACATACAAATATTTAGTTTTGGCTTGAAAAACAGGCACTTAGACCACAGTGCGTTGATGTAAAGAAAACTGTTAATTTTCATTAGCTGCAGGTCAGCTGGTCACTATTCACTGCTTACATTTTTGTTGTACCGGACTTGCTATAAGGCAAAAGTAGAGAGTCTGTTAACTTTCATACGTTTCGGCAGGCAGCGCATGCGTTGCCAATGTGGCATTCTTCATACGAATACATACAATATACTCAGCTGTCAGTCACATGCTTTACGGCAACGGACAGAACGGACTCATTCTGACGGGGCTATTACTTGCTGGCCGAGGCTCGCTCCTGACCTTCAAACCACTTGGGTTCTTTTAATGGCTCTTCTTAGGTTGATAACAAAGCATTAAGAGATCAACGTAATATTTTGCGTAAAAAATTTTAATTGCGTGTCAAGTCTTTTACAAGACGGCGCTGTGCATTTGAAAAGATATAATAAGGTTGTTTACAGTTTGCTGTGTGTCTATTAAGGGATCAGTGTTCCGTGATTATGATTCTCAAACCGACGATCTTTTTTCTAGACGTCACAGTCTAGATGGACAGTTTATTGCCTCGGCTACAGTGTTGTCAAGAGATGCTCCGGTCCCAGCCATTTCATCGGCCGTCTTGTTACCTTATATGTACAGACGGTGAAATATCTATTGATTCGACCGTCCAAAAATGTCTGCCTTCCTTAAACTTTTTTTTATTGGTGATTCCAACTTCAGAAGTACTGCTTGGCCTTCTGAGGATGCCATTAGAATGCTTCTCTATTACCCGGCTTATACTCAAATAACGCCTAGAAGGAACCTTCGCCGTAGGAGGTATGTAGTCTAAATTTCTTCCTTATCCTTAAAGCTTCTCAAGAATACTATTTAACTCCATAATGTACTTCTCAAACTCAGCGGTTTAAGATTTATGGAAACGGTTAGGGGCTAGTGGTCACTTTTATTAACATAAATCACCTTTGTGGGATAACGACATCGCGGCCATCTCAAGGCGACCTCATTTATCTTCAATTTCAACATCTATGGTCATGCATGTTTATAGTAGACTCACAACGTTATATTTAAATCATAAAAGGTAAGAGTAAGTAGAAATGGAAATGGTAGCCCAGATGAAAGAAATCTCTGCTGGGGAAACGGTGAAATGAAAACGTAATTTTTTTAAATCGTAAACGCCAAAAGTAAGTGGAAATTGTTGCCGGCTGTATGAGACAGTTTATTGATTTTATAAATCATATGATTCTCTGTGCTATAGTTTCTAAATTTGCTACACAAAACGGGATTTTTCTATAATAACTACATTTAAAACTAATTATTATTCCAAAAACCTGTGTATGTAAATGCACATGTACTTGTTTATATTGTAGATGGACAAGAATCCATTTGTAAAGGTGAAGTTGAGACTTGGAAATTTTTGTAAAGAATACAAATACTAAAATACTGCATATATTTTTGCTTGCTTGAGCTTATTTAGCTTATTTACTGTTACAAAATTAAATTCGAGCAAGATAACAATGCGATTATAAGCCAAGATAAAAGGATCTATTTTAGAGTATAATATTAACTTTTGAATCTTTCGATAAATTTAATTAGCCCTCCTTTCATAAAAGGCGGGAGAGACACTATAATTCCTAGATTGTGGATATTTCGTTATAGAAGAGAAGAAAATTTTAAATATATTTTCTCCGATGTAAGAGAACCCCCTAAATAGAAAATACCAACAGCTTCACTTTCACAAAAATTATTGTGACGGGAACCAATAAATCTTATAGACATATCAATATCGCTACATCAAAAACACAACAAGAAAGCAAGCAATACTGCTAACAAAAGCGGAATAGATGCGAGAAAATATGCCACAAGAGGCAATGAACAGCGTGATTGTGACCGCAGAAAGACATCAAGACAAGGCAGCGCCAAAAAAAGAAACAATTATGCATGAATGGAATGTTTGACAGCGCACAGAAGTCTCAGAATATTTAAAGAAGTTCAATGGCATGTGTGCCTCTGAAAAATTTATATGGCCATGTATTGGATTTATGTACACGCGTAGCAAAAAAAAAATATGTAGAGATCAACATAACAAATCTTCGGAATCGATGTTACGAGTAGAGTTTACATTGCTATTTGAACTAGCGAAAAAAGGCGCTTACCAAAATGACAGTTGTAGCTGTGTGAACAAATGGCGGAGTGAGAAACGACACACACACACACACACATGTAAACTAATCACAACAAACATATGTACATATGTATACATATGTATATTTGCAAATTCAAAAAAAGTGTAAATCTGCCAAAAGCCATCAAAGACAAAGCAACCGAAAGCTGAAGATATACTGACAGCAAATTTTAAAATAAATCGTTAGCACATACGCCGAGAATGACAGTAAGAATGTTAGTAGTGAAAGAGTGTGTTGAATTTGAAGACATGTCCACCACTTACAACAGTAGATCAATACGGCAATGGATAAGATGATAAATATAGTCAAGGCAGGCGGCAAACGACACCAATTGACAGCTACTTGTAAAACAATGAAAACACGAAAAACGACAGCGACGGCGACGGCGACGGCGACATCAAAATCAACAGCACAAGAAGTAAAATAATCCAAAAACAGCACAGCGCCAGCCAAGAAAAAACACAAGGCAAATAAATAAATAATGAAGAAAGAGAAACAAGTAAAACAAAATGAAATATTACAAATTTATGTTCTTCACTTTTTATGGTCAGCATGTTTTTGCATTGCAACAAGCTGCCAGGCGACGCCTCTAATTTGGCATGCACATTTCAACTTTATTTTTATTTTATTTTTTTTGTAGTTGTTATGTCTCAAAAAGTAGCATTGAGCCATATTTGTGCAATAAAAACATGAACATTGTCTAGACCCTAAAATATTTCAAAGAGTTATATGTATGTACGAGGGCGTTCCGATAAGTACTTAGCCTACAAAACAAAATCAAAAATTTTAGATAAGTGGCTATATATTTCTCAACATAGTCTCCTTTTAGCTCGATACACTTCAGCCAGCGTCTGAAAAATACGTTTTGTCGAGGTCTGCGAAGTCGGCTTTCGTGGCGGTGATGACCTCCTCATTCGACTCAAATTTCTTCCCGGCGACTGACTTTTTCAAGTTTGGAAACAAAAAAGAGGTCGTACGGGGCCAAATCTGGAGAATACGGTGAATGAGGCAGCAGTTCGTAGCCCAATTCGACCAATTTGGTCGAGGCTCTGTAGTGGTCTCACAGTTGCGCTTGTTGTCCGGAGTGAGCAAACGCGGCACCCATCGCGCCGACAGCTTTCTCATGCCCAAAATTGCATTCAGTACGAGATCGTGGATTTTTGTCACGTTATCCTCCGTGGAAGCCCTTTTCGGGGCACCTGGGCGTGGCTCATTAAAAACCAACGGCCGACCGCGTTGAAAGTCGTTGAACCAATTTTTGACGGTCGCCATCGAAGGAGAAGAGTCATCGTACAAAGCATCCAAGCGCTCTTTGATTTCGCTGCGCGATTTCCCTTCCAAAAATAAGAATCGAATCACCGACCAACATTGCTCTTTTTCCATTTTTCTAAAACCCGCGGAAACGCCCACTTCTACTCGCGGTCAATACACAACTATGAGTCCGATCCAGCTGAAATTTTGACAGCAGCCGTCTACGAGAATGTACTACACGATAGTAAATTTCTCTTGCGATAGCGGCGCCATCGGGCAGTGAAGCTAAGTACTTTTTGGACTGCCCTCGTATATATACAAAAACATCGACTAATACAAGCATATAAGTATGGCCCCAAGTCATAATCGCGAAGAATGATTTAAGCTGAGCGTCGGTTTGGTCTACTGGAAACATCAGAAAATCCAATCAAAATTAATTGAATGCCAATACCACTTGATGGCGGCAAATTGCTACCAAATATTGCGTACGCATTTTGCTAATACTTAATACTTGTGCGTACTTAGACGGGAGCGTTCTCATTCACTTACGCTGCAACGCTGGTATACATGTACATAATTAGCAACATATTACCGCATGCTTCAGGATGCTTTATGTTACCATTACCCACCAATGGAGCGCACTTCCGTACCTGCGTCCGTATCAACATATAAAATTGCTGCTGATAGAGAGAGAGAGAAGCAACGGCAACGTCACCGGCATGCGGTGGTGAGTTTTCGTTAACACGCAAAAGCCATAAGATAGATCGTGTCAGCTGACACGTTCTCCGTTTTTACGTCCGTGGGTAACTGAGCCCTTAATCTTATTAAGATTTTCCAATCAATTGAAATTATTTACTACAGCGTTGCTTAGCTGCTCAAAAATATATATGTATGTATGTATGTACAAGCAAAAGAGCTCAAAGGTCAAAAAGTAATATATCAATCTCAACATTTTGAATTTCTTTTAAAAACGAATATGCAACAGCGCTTTAGAATGCCATCTAAATTAATTGCAGTGGTAAGGTTTTTCTGTGAAAGATTATCTATTTATAAGACACATGCATATATTTATACGTTTTTGTTGGTTATAATATTACGCATTACAAAAAAATTATCCCTGGGGTATCATAGTACTTTTCTGCTAAGTCATGGAAAATAAGAAAACACTTATTTTACCAAATATTTGCTTCAGTAATTTTTGTCATTTTATGCCACCTCAAAGTTGACAGTTCTCATTTTATAAGAAATTCTGAGACATAATTGCAAAACCATATCTCAAACCATCCAAATTTATTTCAAATATTTAAAGAATTTATATTGAAATACTGTTTATATATTTACCTTTAATTTGAGCTATAGAACTTGAAAATCTGCTTAATAGATTTTGTTTTATAAGAAAAACTGTAAAAATGTTGATATTTCTATAGGAAAAATACGATAGTACTAATATATGTATATAGCATTCGCATTCGTGTTCAGTTTCTTCAGCATAATTTATTAAAATTTATTACTTGGCAACTTTAAATAGGTGTTTTTGTTGGTTGATGAAAAATACAACTTTCAAAAATGCTTTATTATATACAGAAGCAGTAATTTTAAAGCAAAAATTAAACCGACTCATATAAAAGTTTAGGAGAACCGATAATTTCTTTATAATCCAATGATAGGAACTAAACCAAATTGGTACGGAACCACACTTGAGGCACCACCTTTCCGATAAAAAATAATTATCGAAAACGGAATAATTATTCATTCTTCTATGTCCCGCTGCGGCGCTGCCTATCGAAATGAACGCAGCAATGCTTTGCTCAATGTAAACATTTTAAAATCTTTCGACGCAAATATATCGAATATTTCGAAAGTTTCAGATCTAGCACTTTAATTTGATGTATAATTTGTCTCTGTACGATTTGTAGATCACTGGGAGTAAACGCTTTGTTTTAGAATAATATATATATTCCCCTTAAACTCGAAGAATTGATTATGCCAATTTTTTTCGATTAAATACCATTTTTTTTTCTTTTTTTACTTTTTTAATCTCAACGACATTAAACTGATCGGGTCTTATCAGTGCGGCTTTAGACCTGGTAAATCCTCCAAAAATATAGTATTTAGATGTCGGACAGTGGTGCTCATAAGCATCTAAGAGGATCCCGTATCAAATGATTATCTTTTTGCATTCTACCATTACTTATTCTTCAACATCACATTTACGTACCTTTTACAATTTTTTTTTTGACATAACTGCAATCCCAAAATCCAGCGTAGCTCGCCTAGCGGGCTCGTCTGGCTAAGTCTTTTTTGAAACACTTGCTTTCTGAAGGATTTATTAATATTAAAAGCTTATCAAAGGTCTGGTGCAGTGGTTAGAAGTGCGCACTAGCACTCCATAGGTCCGAGTAACATCGCAAAAAAAATTATAGTATCTAAAAAGGTTTTTTCTGAACAGCGGTCGCAGACAATGGCAAACCTCCGAGTGTATTCTGCCATGAAAAAGCTTCTCATAAAAATACAATCGCCATTCGGAGTCGGCGTAAAACTGTAGGTCCCTCCCCTTTGTGTGACAACATCAGGGCGCATGCCACGAATTGGAGGAGCTCGGCCAAACTCTTACATACTATTTAAGGGCCAAATTATTATTATTATATTATTATTATCAGAGAGATAAAAAAAGAAACACTTAAGTTCGCTTATAGTGTTTCTCATGGATTGTTGTAGGTAAAATTAAAACTGTTTGCAAGATTTTCCTCTTAAAACCAGGCAATTAGGTTGCATGGATCCGCTCTTTTGGAATTTTTTTTACTTAGACTTCAATCTTCTTCCAAACTGCTTATATGATTTTAATTTTACCCCTTTTCTTATCATAATTTTTAACAGTTCAGCCTTTTATAGAACAAAAATTTCCTTCCGCCAATTTTTGCAATAACTTAAATAATAATTTAAATAAAACACATGATAAGTCGAGAAATTTAATAATTGGTTTCGAAACTTGCCTAAAAGGTTCCTAGTATCAAGTCTTTTGCGCGAACCTATTTCGGCGAATGATTAAATTCTATTTTTCTTTCTGTAAAAAATGTCAAAAAATAACAAACAGTATTGCCAATGTAGTTGTTTTAGTGTTTTTTGTCTGAGAATTGAACTGGCCTTAACATTGCATTTTCAACGATATCTGGTGGAGAATCTAGAAGCTGCACCAATCAGTTAAAGTTTAAAATCACAAACTTTGTACAAAAACTAAAAAAAATCAGCAAAGTTTCATCAAAATTTCAGAATTTTTACTCAGAATTTTTAGAAAGTTGTTGCCAAATATCAACTTTATTTTGTAGCCACTTCAAGCTTGCACTACAATTCAATGTGCTATAAAACTGCATACTCAAAAACTTTCTAAAAATTCTAAATAAAAAGCTGGAAATTCTACTGCAACTTGATTTTTTTTAACTTTTTACAAAGTGTGAAATTTGGCTTTTGTGATTCCTATTTAAATTATTTGCGATAATATTCTCAGTTAGACTTAAAGAAATAATTTAACTGTGTTTGGTAGAAATCGAGAAAGCGGTTATCGAGATAAACTCAAGAAGACATAAGTGGGTGGTGCCACGCCCGTTCTTCAAAAGTCCATAAAAAAATTTTTCTTGTTTTGAAATTGTTCTGAGTAGCCTAATTTTCGAAATAACGAAGTTTTAATTTTTCTGAAATTTACCGTTGTATAAAAAGTTGGCGTAGTTTTAGCCCGATTTCAAACATTTTTAACATCTGTTGCTTTTTGGTGTCAAGTACAATAATTAAACTGCGTTTGGTAGAAATTAACAAAACGGTTACCGAGATACACAAAAATAATCACAAGTGATCGGTGCCACGCCCGTTTTATAAAAATTAGTTTGAATCGTATTTCTTGCTAAGAAATTATAGCAAGCATCAATTTTGTGTTTAATTTTTTGATTTATCGCAGATTTCATACTTCTGTAAATTACCGTTAGAAAGGAAGTGAGAGTGGTTGTTGTCTGATTTCAAAAATTATCCCCTTTTCTGTGTTGGACCAAGATCGACACTTGTGTCAAGTTTGGTAGAAATTGGTAAAGGGGTTACCGAGATATACATATAAATCCATAAGTGGGCGTGGCTACGCCCATTTTTCAAAAATGTATAATATTCTTCTCACTCGCTAATATATCAATGTAAATATCAATTTTGAGTGAATAATCTTCAATAGTCACGAAAATATCACAGTTTTTGTATTTCTGCAAAGTACCGTTACATTGGAAGTAGGCGTGGTTATTGTCCGATTTCGCCCATTTTCAATACCGTCTATCCTTATCCTAAAATAAATAGCGCGTCAAGTTTCGTTGAGATATCTTAATTTTAACTCGAGCTATCGTGTGCACAGACGGACGGACGGACAGATAGACATGGCTTAATCGAGCCTTTTTTTCATTCTGAGCATTTTGGTATACATATGTCTACATCTATCTCGACTCCTTTAGGCTGTTACAAACAACCGTTATGTGAACAAAATTAATATGTGCACAAGTGCACTCGGGTATAAAAAAAATTAATAGTCGAAGCTTGTCAATACGTGGGTGGCGTATAACTGAGATACACACTATATATTTATTTAATCGACAAAAAGTTAAATTTCTTGCAAACAATCAAAGCTTCCGCCTTCCTTTTTTTTCAGTGACAAGATTATATAAAATGAAATATATCGTAGTCCTCTTAAAAAGCTAGCTAATAACATTTTTAAATCCTAATAAATTAGTAAACTGTTTCAGGGAAAAATAACCACCTCCCACTAACTAACCAACATTAGTTTTTAAAACGCTGGCTTAGTAGGCCTGAAATCTCCATGAATACAAAGAAGAAGAAAGATGAGGGGATGTAGTGATCTTCGAAATGGAAACTTCAACTTCCACAACTGCAAATAATTTTTGTTTTGTGATTAAAATAGTTTTTTTTTTAATATGCTTCGAGCTCCACACAAGTTGTGATTAAACATATTTCCAAAAAAAATGCTGCGGGAAAGGTAAGCGCGCAAATATTTATACATGAAATTAATGCTGGTTTTACAAAATACAATTAAGTAAGTTGTTAATTCAGAGAAGCATTAAGTTTATAATATAAATTTTACGATGTTTTTTTGTCAATAAAGCCATGCATTTCTTAACCGGCATGCATCAGCCAAACATATACACGTTAGCGGTATTTTCAACTTACATTTACGCAAACATACATTATTATAAAAAATTTAAATAAATTCTCAATTCAAGTAAAATTTATCCTTACCAAAACTAATGCTTTTATCCATTATTTTTAAAATTTAACAACTTTTATCACTTTTTACAATAGAAAACTTGAACGAAAATTTCCACGATTGAATTGGATTCAAGCATAGTAGTATTTTCGTAGATTTTACAACAGTTGATGAATTCACAAATATAACCGATTAGTTGTCGAAAATAAGGTCAAAACGTATAACTGAAAACGACACTTTAATCAGTCGCCAAAAGGTACAGCACTCGAAAGACTCACAACCAAGTAAAAGAAAAATATTCATTCGAATGACAAATACATACATACATACGTATTAGTAAATATCGTGGCCCTAATAAATAATTTTACAACATATTTTTAATAAAAAAAACAAAAAAACACAAATTTTGTAAAAATAATAAATTTACATATATGCATACATAATTTGATAAAGCGTGCACAGCCGGTTTTGACAGCCGAGATTAAGGGCAAAAACGACACCGAGGAACGCACGAACGCGACGAAATGTAAAACGACACCACAAGTAAACAACTCGCCGAAGTAATCAATTAAAGTCAGACAAAAATCGGCGACTATTGGCAATGGATTAGTAAAAAAAGAAAAATGTACTTGAATAGCAAAGGTAAGAAGGAACACGCAATTGTGCGTGTCAAAATGAATTTCTGGGTGTTTTTTCCTTCTGTGACTTTTGAAGCTTGAGACACCAAATCCTATTAGCTGCCATGAAGCAAAAACAGCAAATTAATATCAAAAACTATTACGAAATTCCCTGGGCATTTTTTTTTCAGATAAACCTACATATGTATGTATGTAATTATATACATATGTACCTATGTACATCATCTTATAAATTTTGTACATGTCGCACACCATATTCAAAAGAGTCACAACTCAAAATTGTTCATTTTTGAAATAATGCGCTAATGATATTTTAATTTTTTGAAAAATCGAATCTAAAGTCCCCTTGCCCATATGATTAACATTTGCTTGGAAATAGTTTTTCGCGTTTTATTGCAAACGAGTAATTTTGAGTTATGTCTCTTTTGAAGACGGTGAGCGATGTGTATACATATGTATATCGTCATCGTGAATGCAGGGTCCTACACTAAAAATATGAATTTTACAGCAGAAAGAAAAAACTTTTTAAATTTACCTAGAAAATGGTTTCGTAGCTGTTCTGAAGCTACAAAAAAATTTAATATTTAGTTTTGAATTTTTGTGAGGAGGCACATCTATGTGCAAACTAAAGGAATATGAAATCGTGAAACAAAAATAAACACACATTTCAAAATATTTCGTTTAGAGCCTTTTGCATTGAGCAATGCGATATGTATATGTATAGGTGTAAATAAATATATGTATATATTTTTAAAAGCTTCAAGGTAATTAATAAAATGATTTGAGAATCATTATAGCACTCACCTCCAAAAACTATCCGATCCACTCATCGCTTTTGTACCAGTTTGGGATGAAATGCGCGACTAGCAAATATCTGGCAAAACCACTTTGCACATCCAAAGTGAAGTGAACAACAACTTGGGTTATAGCTGAGTTTTACTTTACTCTTCCGTTGAACAAGTCTGACCATTCAACTACCACTTTTTAGTTGCCTCTATAATTAGGCACTTGTACCCGCACATACATATGTGCATATGTATATTTCTAATCGTCAATCGCCTGTGCTCACTTTGCCAGCACTCAACCGGGCTTAGCTAGTATCAGCGATTAATACTGAATTCTAAATAGCAATTTGCATTCATTTTAGCCGTAGTCGATGCTTACGGCTCTTCAGCATTCGACTAGTTCATCCACAAGCGGCGCAGCAACAAAAAATTAAGAGCCGAGTGGCAGCATGAGTGGAATGTTAAATAAATTCATAATGTGTGATTATATATTTACGGATTTAAGCTAATGAATTAATTGACAACTGAATTGCTCTGTCATTTCAAGATTTTTCATTCATTCATACGAATGTGTGTGAGTGTGTTTGGAAATGTGCATGAACTTATAGGCTGGAATGCATTAAAAGTCCAGTTGTGTGTGTGCTTTTGTGTACCGCTTTGTTTACTTCATTTTGATTTTATTACATAAACTACGTTTTTATGATGCTTCATTTTGTCGATTTCATTATTATAGCTGGCGGAACTTGGCTAGTTAAGCCACAGTTAAGCTGCGGATAAGCACTAAGTTGTCGCTAAGTACAGTAGAAGTTGTAGCTGTTTTTGGGTATTTATCTTAATAAACTTTTGGTGAACGTGATTCGTAGCAGTGAGGTTCGAAAAGTAGGAGTAATAACAATATAAAGAATTACGCATTTTTTTCTGGCTAAAGACTGCTTATGACTTGTGTAAATTTAATCTCACTCAAGAAAACACCCATATTTTTATTAAAAAAAACAGCAGTCACGAGGGAGCTACAATTTCATCTATCTAACGACTGCTTCTTTACAAAGAAGATTCATGAAGGTATTCTTGGTAAGATGCCAGGATTGGAAGTATATGAAATTTTTGACTCCATAGCTAAAGAGATCTGGTTTGGCAGAAAGTTCCAAGTAAAAATCCCAGATCGCCAATATTGGGCAAACGAATTCACTGCCCTTCATCCCCGATATGCACATTGGTACTCAGATGGTTCAAGAATGGAAGACAGAGGAGGTGCAGGCATCTATGGACCCGTTACCAAATTTTCAGTTCCTATGGGCAGAGGTCCAATGGTGTTCCAGGCTGAAATTTTTGCAATTTGTACCTGCGCCAAATTAGACATTGAAAAGGTTTTGAAGGACGCCTTTCTTAATATACTTTCAGCTAACCAAGCAGCCATCTGGACCTTCTCAATTAGGAGATGAGCTGGTCCTCTTCAATAAAAATACTGAGTGGGTACACTCCGAACGCGGCTACGTTTTCAATAGATTGGGTATTATTCAGTTAAATAGAAATGATATCAGGCTACTCTCTGGGTAACCGACTGGTCACAACCAGCTACTATTTCAAATGCACCGAATAGGTATTATCGGAGAGTCTGAAAGCCGGCTCCGTCTTGAGGACGATGGAACTTCCGAATACAATCTTTGTAACTGTTCGGCCTTGGCTAGACAAAGACTGATTCATTTTGAAGCTCCAATGTAATAAGAACTGGGGCTACCAAAGCCCCTTTTAGGATTCATTATCAAAGCTGAAAGTATCTTGGGCATACTATTTTAAGCACTCTCTTTAGAGATACAAAAGGCCTTTCAGATAAAGTTGTCTTTTGTTCTGATATATCCATGCATTTGGCTAACTTACTAACTCATTAGTTTTTCTGTCACTATGAGGAACTCGATAAATAATAATACTTGCATAAATATAATTTTAAGACACACCAAATCTAAATTACGCTACCTTTTTACAACGAGGTATTTTATCTCCGCAATTGAAGACAGTGTTGTTTCTTATCCTAAGAAAGGCGAATAAAGCCGAGAAACTTTAAAGCTGTTGCGGATTTGTCGAAGATCTAGAATTTCGTTTATTAGAGTCTCTCTATTATAGAGATATACAAGCCCAACTGAATAGGATCAAACCCGCGTCGAAGAGCTCAACACAACAAAAGGTGAAGCATTTTTATAACCGAGCATACTTGCGCACAAGGGTATTATAACTACGGGCCCCTTCCCACTTATGATCAAATGCTGTATCTCAGTAACCCCTTCACCAATTCCCACTAAACTCGGTACGAACATTGCTTAGAGTCTAAGTGCTCAGTTACCCACGGACGTAAAAACGGAGAACGTATCAGCTGACACGATCTATCTTATGGGATTTGCGTGTTAACGAAAACTCACCACTGCATGCCGGTGACATTGCCGTTGCTTCTCTCTATCTCTATCAACGGCAATTTTATATGTTGATACGGACGGCAGGTACGGAAGGGCACTCCGTCGATGGCTAACGGCGGCATAACTAAGAAATCTATTGAGCATTTTTGAAATCGCGGAATAACCACGCCCACCTCCTATATAACGTTATTTTGGAAAAATTCAAAAACTACTATATTTCGGCATAAAATAAGACAATCATGAAATTTTTGGAAAATGGGCGCGGCACCGCCCACTTATGACGACTTATCAATTTGTACCAAACAGGGTTCAATTATATCACTTAGGCTTCTTTACTTGTTTGTCAAAGATTTAAGAGACCTTTTTCCATTTGTAAGTGGCACTGACTAAGTTAGCACTATATTATAGACACATATACATGCACATACATTTATTTTTCCAGTGGCCTAAGGAATTTAATGCTGGTTATTTAGTGTGCAAAAATTTCGCCAGTCTAATTCTGATTCGTCGGACGACTATGCATATCCAAAATGAAAATATGAAAAGGCGAAAAGTCAATTATAGCAGTCCGCACTGCCATAGCAAGGGCATTCAAAATTGATCACAAATTTTATTTCCATATTTTAGCCAATTAGCATAGCATAAGTTACGTTATCGAATATCATATTTTAATTACATACTTCTCTCCCAATTTGTCTACTATTCTGTTTATTTGTATACCGCTTTACTACTACAGACTATTTATGCACAAAAATGTAAAAGTTTTCACAAAAGAAAATATTTACGAGTTGAGTAGATAGTTGGGAAAGTTAATTTTGTAACTTTGGAAAATAAGGCTAACGAACACCAAAAGCGAGCATCGACTAGCCAAAGTCAAAAAGGCGAATAGGGAATATGAAAACTATTTAGTATAACGAAACATAAGCGCCGAAAGAAAAAGAAACGACCTCCATCGAAGCAAACAAGCGAAAAACTGCTTAAAAATTTCCGTCATACAATTTTGCACAAAACTTTCCACAATGTTTACGATATTTTTGTTGAAGTTGTATAGCGTAAAGTGTTGTTGTTTGTTTACTTTTTTTTTTATGCTTGTTTACTTTTTAGTTTACAAGCGAATCCTAGGCATTCAATTTCAAAGCGTCCTATCAGTTCGAGTACATGTAGCGTCTTCTCCGGAAGCACTCCTGGCAACATTTAGGGTTGGTTCGTTCTTACATGTACATATATGTATGTACATTATTGTGCGCCTTCATTTTAAAATTTCACTTACAAAGCAAGATCTTTGTTTTAATGGCACTTAAATGCCTAATAATAATAACTGTTTGGTGCTTACACTTTTGCTAAGTGTTTGTCCGAGATTCTCCTCTAGTTTATGCTGTGCGTCCTGTTGTTATAAAACAAATGGAGGACCTAGAATTTTACGCCGCCTCCGAACAGAAAATGGCTTTATGAGAAGCGTTTTCAACGCAGAATACCACTCAGAGGTTTTCCACTGTCTGCCGAGTGGCGATGCTAGAAATTTTTTTTTCTAATTTTAGGTGTTGCTTAGACCAGGCATCGAACCCAAGTCGTACGGTTCGGTAGTAAGTACCTCTAACCACTCAGCCAAAGAAACGCTTAAATGCCTGCTAAGTCTAAATATTGGCATACAACTTTGATATCTCGCTGAATAAGAAAAAAAAAATTTTCAATATCTAGAAATCTGTTATTTGGAGGAAAAAATTTTATAACTTAAATCCGAAGGATATATGAAAATTTTGTAGTCGTATTTAAAATCAGCGCACAAAATTATTTAAAAGCTTTTTTTTATTTTATGGAAAACTCCATGAATTCTCAAACTTTCCGGCTTCTGAGGCACGTCGTTCCGTTATCCGATTTTGAAAATACATTTTTCGCAGGGCACGTTTTCATGCAAATTAGGTGCACACTAATGTATGCATATATGTATGTAAAATTTCTTTTTTCTTACGTTTATTTTCTAGGCAAGGCGTTAAGTATGAGAAAATTTGCATAAAAACTTATGCAAAACCATATTATCTTCAAAAAATATTTATTTTAATACTTCTGACGCACGCATATTGAGATGCATAGAGGCGCTTTATGTTATATCAAAAACTATATAAAATCTAAGTAAAACCTTATTTTGAGATAGTAAAAGTTTGCAACAAAAAAATTGCATGCAAAATAAAAAAGACCGTTATTGTATGCCGTATCACGCTGACAAATATCACTAAAATCCTCTAACAAATTGCATCGTGCGGCAACCAAATCAACAACAATTGCGGCAGCACAGTGTAAATTGTGGTTAACTTTATTAGGGTGAGCTACAGACTGAGTACCGTAATGTCAATTGATATAATAAGCCACGTGCCAGACGCCCTCTCCACTGAGTTTAATGACAGACTATGCGGGCTTGCCGAGCTTAAGAGTGCCGTAAAAGCAGCAACATAAAAGAATCGTGAGCTGAAGGTTGAGAACAGTCCGCTCGCTTATCCCGGTAAGCGGAATCCGCTTAATAAAGTAGTTCACACACACACATGCATATACTCGTACAACGTAAAGGACTTTTACTGCAGACGTTACTCTAGTTGGTATGTATGTACATATATTCAAAGTCAAATTCATTTTGAGACTTTCGGCTGTACTCGTTTGTGTACATATATGTACATGTGTATTCGTGTGTATAAGCTTTTGCCAAACGTTATCGTTTTTTTGCGGTACCTAGTATTTGTTTATCTTCTTGCATTTTTTATGCCATAAATTCCAATTACTCACAATTTGAGGAATGAAATAAACGAGTACAAACGACTTTCTTTTGCATAGTCGCCGAGAAGCCGAGGCACATGGCAGTAGCGATGTGCCCATCAGTTCGCTAGACGACTAACATATTTTTTTAAAAAAAGTTGTGTTATTCTTATTTCTGGCTGAGATGGCTTTTTATGTTACGATAAGTTCTCTGCAAATTCTCTTTTCAATTCCAGTTTTATTCCATTAAGTTTAAACGGCTTTAGTGATTTTTTTCATTGGGCTTACGCTAATACTGGGCTGGTGGAAGGTAAGAGAAATTTTGGAAAACCGCAAAGTAAATGGCGGAAAGCTAAAAAAGACTAAAAACTAGAAAATGTTTTCCATTTGCATGCTTATTTTTTAAGTAATTGAAAATCTTTAACCAAAAAATATTTGGACACTCTTACTGCCAGTCTAAGAACTTTCAATAACTGAAATTCAGTTAAGTTTTAAGGTACCACAATATGGATATCAACCTGATTTTAGATAGCACTGACTCCTTTTAAAATGAGGAAAATATTTAACTTAAGTTACAAAGAACTTAATTTCACAATTATTTTCGGATAGAGTTGCCGCTTTACAAAAATATGAAAAGCATTTATACACACGCATATGAGTGCACGTTTAGTAAAATATTAAGATATTGGCGTATCGCATAATTATAGTGATTATAAAACGGTGCAAAATAAATCAAGTAAGACTTTGCAACAACTTTAGATTAACCTTGAATAAGCTGATTAAAAACTTTTTCGAGGAAACCATTCTTAAAAAACAGCATAAAAGTAAAGATGATTCGATTTTACGAGTTCACACGGTCCTTAATGATTTGCTGTTTGACTTCGAAAGCTTTAAGGCGACCAAAATTGGGACTTTTTTCGGTAATTTGTTTGATAGGCAAAAAAGGACTGAGCATGGTTGGAACTACGGCAAGCCTCAAGCAGAGTAAATGATTTTTACACATTGCCCGCTTGCTAAGAGAACGTCATAACCCAAAGATTTTTTATTAAAGCATGCAAAATGGATGCCGACCCTTTTTAGTTTGTTGTATGAAAAATTTTACCGATATCTTTTATTCGTTTTCTGCAGCCTTACTCGTTTTTACTCACTTTAGCAACTATAAATGGAAGACAATCATGCTTTGATCAAAGCAAGGAACCAAATTAAGGTTTTATGAGTAAAAGCGCAGTCACACGATCGGTGCATTTGTACAGATTTTTACATATTGACAGTTACATAGTGGTGCTTGTAAACTTTTTGATTGAGTTGAACTCATGAAATTTCTAGACAAAACTATGCTATGACCTCCAAAATGTACAAATCTGTACAAACTCACCAATCGTGTGACACGGCCTTAAAGTTATCTTCTATTACAAATAACTGCAGCAGGTTTTAGCGAAATAGCGGAAAAAGCTATCATAAAAAAATGAATTTTTAACCATTTATATCGAGAAAAAATTATGAAAGTTGTCCGTTGCTAAGAAAGAATACCTTTAAGAAATATGCATGTGTATATGTACATATATGTTTGGTCTATGTCTTGTGATATAACTTATTTATATCGCACTACATTAAAAATTATCTGAATTTTTCTTTTCATGCTTCTAACACAATGAAATGCATCTGCAAGTTTTAAAAATTAGGACAATTCAACTTCTTGATTTTTTAGCTTCAGTTATTGTTGTAAATAAGCAATTATTTTCGAAAGAAATTCGAATTAGATCGTGGGTAAAGCGGAGAAAATTTCTAATTTTCTCGAATATCGTAATAAATTTACAACGATCGTAGTAAAGTTCAAACCCTGGGACTGAGGCTGCCCATTTTCTATGGCGTTTGTTTTTCATATTTACAGCGTACAGAATAATTTTCATGACTAAATATGGAATTTCAGCCGATTCTTAACCCCCTTCCTTGAGCGCTTCACCGCTGAAGTTGCCCGTTGGTAGGAGACATGCAGGTCGCAATTTTTATCTGTAACAGAAAAATTATACGTTTTTTTATGCGTGAACCGAAAAAACGCCGAAAGAAATCGAAAATTGCAACTTTTACCGTGCTGCAAAAAAAAAGTTTTTGGAAGAAAAATTT
The DNA here is from genome assembly GCA_029783565.1 of Rhagoletis cerasi. Lineage (NCBI taxonomy): Eukaryota > Metazoa > Arthropoda > Insecta > Diptera > Tephritidae > Rhagoletis > Rhagoletis cerasi. Next base: position 23,630 of record JAPVRG010292845.1, read on the forward strand.
CACTTCACTGCACCATGGGAAATTTTACAAATTTTTTGGCAAAAATTAATTATGGCTTTGGTTTTTTATTGATTGGCACTTGATTTCCCACATTTTTGCAAAAAAATTGCCTTAACAATTGATGAATGAGGCGTCTACAGGGGTAGCTTTTTAATTTGTCGTTTTATTAGAATAGTTTGAACGCAGCTTTTTCTTAATATTCTTATGAAAGAAAAGAAATGCCAGTTAGTTATGGAAATCGTTATACAGTGGCAGATTTGGAAAAATTTTGCCAATCATATTAGTTTCAATTGAAAACCTTAATAGTCTTAATTTCTTAGTTTTGCTAACATTGAAAATGAAAACAAAGCAATAAATAAGAAAATTCAAGCTTCGCGTTAAACAAGAGTTATTTTCACTAAATATGAAACTAAAAAAAAAACACCCAGTTAGAGATCTTAAAAGTACTTACTTTTTCCTTTATTTTAAGGATAATTATTATTTTAAATATCTAAAAAAAAGGTTCTCATAAAAATACAATCGCCGTTCGGAGTCGGGGTAAAACTGTAGGTACCTCCCCTTTGTGTGACAACATCAAGGCGCACGCCACAAATCGGAGGAGAAGCTCGGCCAAACACTAACATATGTGTAAGCGCCAATCTATTATTATTATTAAAAAAAACAGAACACAAATTCGATATCAATATTTCGTTCACAAGCGCTGACTTTGATAGCGGGCGTTCATTCGCCAAATATTATAATATTTGCATAACCAAAGTGCAGTTTCATATGCAATGAACTATGCCTAATTAAATAACAAAAATGAAAAACTATTTACAAAACATGCGAAAGTAGACTTTTGGCCAGAAATTCGGTAAAATTTCCCATAGTGCGCTGTAAAATAGTTTTTTCCAGAATCTTAAAGGTCAAAAAGTAATATATCAATCTCAACTTTTTGAATTTCTTTAAAAAACGAATATTCAACAGCGCTGTAGAATGCCATCTAAATTAATTGCAGTGGTAAGGGTTTTCTGTGAAAGATTAACTATTTATAAGACACATGCATATA
>JAPVRG010292889.1:5298-16476 GCA_029783565.1 Rhagoletis cerasi
GTGGGTGCCGAGCCGCGAATGCGCTGACTGATTGTTTGATGACAGGAGATACTTCGTCTTGTCCTCGTTTACCACCAGACCCATTCGCTTTGCTTCCTTATCCAACTTGGAAAAGGCAGAACATACCTCGCGTTAGGCCGGGTCACATATATTAAAAAGTCCTTTTTTGGCATGCTTATAGTCCATAAAAATATATCTCGGAAACTGTATGTGTCAAATGAAAATAAAAAAATACGTGTCTAAAAAAAAAATTTTTGAATGTAAATTTTGATGGAATGACCCGTATACATCATTGTAACTTCTTCTCTTTTTTAATAGGTACTCTTGGCTCTATGGAGAAACATTCTACGATCTAATGTCTCACTTATGGAAAATTTGCTGTGGAGGTTCGCTAGTCTGAGTAAATAAATCTGGAAGCAAATTTGCACGCCTTTGCTGTTAAAAAACAACAGCGCTTACTACTTGTAAGCATGTGCTCAGTTTTAAGCAGGGATCACACGATTTGTACATTTTGGCAGTCATAGTGTGGTGTTGTCCAACATTTTCGTGTGCTCGCTGCTTTAGACTTACATATAGCGATTCAGTCGAGTCAGCCGCGGGATACTTATCATAAGAATCGTCTGCAATCCTTAATAAACTGATTATTTTGGTAACGTAATCAATTGCGCGAGATCACAATGGAATAACTGCTAAAATGCAGGACAAGTGTGCTACAGTGTTTCGAGCTTAAACATTCGATTAAGATTCCGAGTATTAGTAGAGGAGCACTATAGATTTAACTAAGTAGCCCATTATAGTATATACAAATTCACTTCCAATTCAATTCAAATCCTCTCAACTCAAAGGCTCGCCAATACAAGCATAGCATCTCCTCAGATTTGCGTTTACTAACCGAAATAAATAGCTGACTTGATTGCTTCCACAGTATGCAGTATGGTTAAACACGTCAAGATATTGACACCAACAAAAACTTTCCAAGGGAATAAGTAAACAAGATATCAACATAAAAATATGCAGCAAATTGCAAATTAGTTTAACCTAAGGCTCTCGTGACAACAAAAACCACGCAAAGAAGCGCTACGAGACGCCAAAAAACATTAACGCATGTGGACGTCTCTTTGACACAAACTCACTTTCCAAATGCGTGTGACGATTGAAAGATACAGAACCGCACGCCCAAAAACTAGTTGAGGTCAAAGCAGGGAATGTTAAGCAAGCGACAACAATGAACTCCTTTAATGGCTAATAAAAAGGAAATAAAAAGGGAAATTCCAAATAAATTTGGGGCCAAAGAACCTAAACTACAAATTCGCACAGACAGACGAAATGGGTGTTGTAGGCGAATGAGACAAAAGGCTTGCGGAGTGGAAAGTTGTGCGACAAATTAAAGCCTTGAGTATAGTATAAATTTAGGAGCATTAGCGCTGCTACCACAAAAGCAATTGTAGCAATTAATGCTAGCGTGAGCGCAATAAAGTAGTACATGAACGAAAGACGAATGTGAAAGCGGTCACAGAGCAATGAAAAAACCACTACGGTTATTATCAAAGAGGGTGCAAAAAAAGTAAAAGGCGAGCCAACGTCGACGCGAATAACAGCAGCAAGCAACGTTACTAACGGAAAGCAGCGCTGCTTGGGAGCGGCACGCATACATGGACATTGTATCAAGTTGAGGAAGGACAAGGAGGCCACAAAGAATGAGAGAGCCCTCATTTGATATCAACGTTGCTGGCTGAGGCGGCGGTGTTGGCGATTGGCATAGCATGCGAAAAATAACAATTGCTGCTGCATGTCTGCTACAACAACAGACGAATATTTATGCAGACGGGCAAACGGGTGACGTGACTGGCAGTCACAAACTGTCAGCAAAGTTGATTGTCCTCTAGTGAGGTAGTCAAGGTATTAACTAGCGGCAGAAGGATAAGCAATGGGCTAGTCAAAGTCATGCGCAAGGACGGCGTTTCGCCAATATTCGCAGAAGGACGGTTTGTCCGCGACGAAGGGCGTATCTATGTAAGTAAATACTTGGTGTGCTAACTAGGTTGGGATCATGTATGTAAGGGAGTCGAGTTCCTGAGCGGGTGTGATGCGTCTGATGTGTTAGGAGGTAACACTATGCTGGGCACCAGCGCACTGTGTGTCGCAGGCGACCTAGTCGCCAGCGAATTGGCACTAGAATGCTCCTTAACTGTCTTTGGAGGACCCGAAACATTTTGTGGTCTCAGTTGGACTTCTACGAATAGGAATACTGAGTTGGAATACTGAGTGTCCAGTAAGTACTAGGCAGCGGTAGTGGACCTTAGACAGGCTAGACCCTTTGGCTATTCTTTCGATATTATTTAAATAGATCTGATATCAGGTTAGTCTGTGGGCATATGGCCACAACCAATTACGTTTTCATATGCACAGAAATGGTATGATCACAGAGACAGAATGTCGGCTCTGCCTGGAGGCTGATGAAACCTCGGAGCATATTCTCTGTCACTGCCCGGCTTTAGCCAGACAAAGACTGATTTATTTTAAATCTTCGATGGTCGAATCCCTTGTTATAAAGAATTCGCTTACCAAGGCCCTTTCAGGATTCATTAGGGACGCCGAAGGTTTCTTGGCCACATTGGATTACAGACCCCTTTAAGAGATATAAAAGATCTTTCAGGTCGCGGTGTCTCCTGTTCTGTTACACCCAGAATATTAACTAACTAGCTCACTAACTAAAACAAGGCTACACATGGATCAGATATTAAGTATGGATACTTTGCCGAATACACAAGGGAGATTCCGCTGTTTGCGCCAATTACCACGGTATAAGGTAAATGTACATAATTCCGGGGTACTAAGGATTTTTCTCACGTTTTAAATTTTTTGCGTTGAAACAATAGAATGCAAATTAAAAAATCTAAATGTTCCATTTAAATCGATCAACTAAAATTAGTTTACAATTATCGTTTCAGGAAAATAACTATCGTTATTATTTATATTAATAAAATTCCGTGGCAAAAATTTCCTGATGTAGCTAATTCCGTGAAAAGGCGTCCCTAATTCCGGCCTTTGTAATAAGTATACAGATTTGATTTTATAAAAATAAGAATATCTTTATTATCAAGCTTAAGAAGTAGTTTTAAAGCAAAACACAACCGACTTTAATGCTCACATAAAAATTCAGGAGTACCGTTAGTTTCTTCATAGCCCAATGATCGGATATAAACAGAATCAGTATGGAACCATCCTTGAGGTAACATTTTTCCGATAAAAAAATAATAATGGAAAACGTTTCACGTGGTTCAAAGTTGTCCGGTAACATACATATATTCAAAATATATTCCGACGAATTGATAACCTCCTCCTTTTTTAAAGTCGGTTAAAAATCAATTTTAATTCAAACACAAAAAACATTTTTATTCACCAGAATTTTAAATTTATACTCGTATTATAAAAATTGGGTTATTAAGAACTTGATCACAAGCAAAAGTCATTCCTCTCTTCTTCTGCGGCAGTCAAAACAGTTGGTCCATTTTGTTTAGTATATATATATATTTTTGATTTTGTCTCGTGGCCTGATCAGGTATCTTGTATAATTTGCAGCTTTATATATGTGTACTCAATTTTTGATTTTTTATATCATTCAGAGCTGCGATCAAATCCTCTTTTATATAACCATTTTTGGCATTTTTGTTGTAAAATAAAATTATACACGTTTTCTCGGGGTTCTGCGTTTCACTTTTCGAGTTTTATTTCCACTTTCACTCGGATTCCAGAATTCACCCGTAAAAATCGGAAAGTGAAACATAAACCCCGAATATCGGATTCAAAGTGCATTTAGTTGAAATTCACTCGGAAGTGAATTGCAGAACTTGCCTGAATAACACAGGCCTGATGATTTCCTCCTTAAAAAAAAAACTATTAAGAAATTTAGGTAGGCATTAGATACAAAGCTACGAAAAAATATTTAAAAAAATTCAATCACGTAAATTATCCTAGAAAATTCCTTTTCCATTTTCCTTAGTGTCACCGCATATTATTAGCGTTAACTTCGAATCTACATGCCTTTCTAGTTACCTTAGTCTCTTTAGGGGTACTTTTTAACTAATACTGTTTTTTTTAAGTACAAATTTTATTTTAAGTTAATTACTTCTTGGCTTTCACGAGTAATCAGCGAGTGGAACAAAAATTTTAAATTACTTATTTACAAAAGTAGGCGCTTTTTTGAATTAATTGTGACTCGATATCAATTAAATGCTCATGAAAATTGTTGCGCCGCAAATACGTTCTTCTCTTCTTATTGCTTTAACGTAAATGCACGGAATAAAGAACATGTAAAATTCGAAGAGCATAAATCCGTGACAGCAATGTTAACCTTAAATTAATACATATCATCACATTTTTCTGCTCAATTATCAATATGAACTCAAAATCATGATAATGAAAAAAATTCTTGATGAATTTTCAACATTTAACTGTAAATCATATAAGTAACAAAAATTCTATAATGTCAATATTTCATTAGAATGTAGTGAAGCACAGATATTTACAATTAAAGTATTAAGGTTTAGGTTAATAAAACTATAGTACGGAATTACCTCAACAATTTCTTTAGGGTTCAATATAATGACAAAAAGACTTAGGCCCACTTGCATTACAGCGAGTTATCTTTTTAAACCAGGGTTAAGCTCTCTTGAGGGGTTAAACTCATACATTTTTGACAAGTTTTCAAATTAACCCTGTGTTAAAAAGATAACTCGCTGTTGTGCAAGTGGGCCTTAGTGAAATAGTCTTTGTAAGGATTTAAATCAGAATAAAAACAAATGTAAAGTGTTGAAAAGCCCTATTTCCGTGTTAGGCACGGAATTATGCACCTTGCAAACGAAATGTGTCCATAATTACGTGAATCAGAAATATCAATTTTGATGAAATTAAATCTATCGAAATGATTTTGGCAGTTACACAAAGAATTAACAGATGTTTATTGAATGCTAAAATATAATCATAGTGAGAAAAATACTTGCCGTTAAATTTTTACAGCCTTAAGAATATACACTACAGTCCTTAACACTTCACTCAGGACATCTCCTTACATGATGCTAATTCTCTGAACTACCACTTATAGACAGCCTGATATTATATAAATATAATCCATAAGTATAATCAGAGTAGATATTATTAGTTTTTAAAAATTAAAGTTTATGGTAGTATTTTTTATTTGATTAAAAATTCCACCAATTCCTTATTTAAATGAAAAAGCCGGAATTTAACGGAATTACGTACTACCCCGTTATTGTGTGCATTTACCTTAAGCCTTTTTAGCATTGCGTGTAATGTCTTATCGACGATACTGTGTGAAAGACTGAAACCCGTCACGAACAAACTGAGACGAACTGGACCTTATCAGTACTGCCAGATTTGGAAAATCCACCATCGATCACATTTTCGCAGTTCTGGAGAATATACTAGATAAGCAAATCAACCTACACCATCTTTCTGTCGATTTTAAAGTCGTTTTTGATAGCAAGAAGAGAAGCTGCCTGTACCCTGCCATGTATAAATTTGGGATTCCCGCAAAACTAATATGGCTATGGTAGAGTGGCAAGTACACCATTCAGCTCCGCTCAAATTGGAAAGGACCTCTCCGCGCCTTTTGAGACCAAACGAGGTTTTCGGCAAGGCGATCCTTTCTGGCAAAATACCTCCTGGCAACACATAAAACGTCCTCGCGTTGTGGGACGCACGTCACTTTGGCAGTTATAAATTTGAAATAGTGAAGGACTTTGTTTACCTAGGATACAGCATAAACACCACTAATAATGCCAGGTGCTACTTTGGGCTCGGTAGGCAAATGAAAAGCTGAGCCCTCTCGATGAACAAAAACTACGCTGTACAAGTTTCTTATCATACCCGTCCGTTTATATGGTACAGTTAGGCTTTGTGGGCTTTCGGGAGAACTAGTCTACGCAAGATCTATGGTCCTGTTAGCGTGGGCGACTGGTACCGAAGAAGATGGAATGACGAAATGCACGAACGATATGGACATAATTAAGCGCAAAAAATACGATTGCGCTAGCTACGGAATTTCGTACACATGGATGGCGACGTTCCAGTGAAAAGAGCCTTCGACTCGGCAGCCATGGGTGACAACGAAAGAAAGGGCACCGACGAACAGAATGGGAGACCATTGTGCAGAAGGACCTATCTGCACTCGGAAAGAACAACAAATCTCGCAAATCGACAAACAATTGCAGTACCAAATAAGAGGGGAGAGCAAGTCAGATTTTTAACCTACTGAAGATTATTGATGTCTCAATCGCATTTAATGACACTTGGGCCAAAAGAGACGCTTGTTAAGTCTCGAGGTCATTATGGCTGAGGTTGGGAACAATACGCTGTAAGGGTTTTTAGTGGTGTCCAAAACTAGAATGTCAGGTAAAAGTGGATGAACAGTTCACAATTGTTATGTCCATACCCAAGAATGCGGTAAAATTATACTCATTCCACGAAGTTCTAGTTCCTTAAATATCCAAAATTCTCATTGGGTTTTATATTCTGCGTGGGAATGTATGGGCAATAGAGTAACTTTTAGTGCGACCAGACAAGTTGAATTGGCACTCAATTGCGGCGCTTGAAAGTTGCAGCAAACATCGAATGGATTTCGTGGAAAATTTGTGAATGTCATTTCAGTTAGCTGCTAGCCATTTGGTAAAGTAAAATTTATGTGGCATTTCAGCTTCCCCTGCGTTGCAAGTTCCGCAAGAGATTCGAAAAGGTTATATGCATGTATATATATCTAGCTGAGTTAGTGGTTCAATTATGTGATTTTAAATGTGGCTGGCGCGCACTCTTTGTCACCACTTCCGACCTATTCCCTTCCCTACTCTTAAGGTGATTGAGACGCTGTACTGTGCGGCGCAGACAGTTGTCGCAACACAGACGAAAGTATTTTTGTATTTATTCATACAGTTAAGTGCATATGAGTCAAGTCTTTCTCATTTTTTGGTAGCCGGTTTTCATGCGAAAAATTCACACAAAGCAAGTTCAACAGACGTCTGTCTGAAGTGCTGTGGGAATTGTGTTGCAAGAGCAATTCACTAACATCGGCACAGAATTTGCGGAAAAAACTTTTTGGTCGTTTTTAAATTTAAAAAAAATTAAAGAAAAAACAAAGGAAATACAAGGAGCTAAACTACAAACAACAATAACCACAGAAATGCAAAAAGAACACACCCAAAGCGAGACTTGCTTCACAGACGCAACAGTCATCAACAGCTAGATGCCGGCGATTAAGCGCAGCACAAAAAGAGACTTTTGAAAAACTATATACATACATATGTATGTATGCAAGCTTAATTTTTGTCTCTCTCCCTCCGTGTGTGTGTGCAAAGGGTTATCGATCGCACAAATCGGCCAGCATGCAGCAAGAAGCAATGACCTTAATATGCGTTCGCTTAGCGGCGTCTTGCCTTGATAGCTGAGCATACTTTTTGTTTTTGTTTTGATTATTGTAGCATATGTGGTCTGCATTAGTTGTTGTTGTTGCTGTTTTTATAGTTCAAGGACCGCAGACATGAGCATTGCTAGCGGATGTCATGGTCGGGCGCGTCACCTTACGTAAAAATAAGAATATGTTGAAAATGTTAGTGGATGTTGCTTCACAAAATGTGTGCTTGCAAATTTTTCGACTTATCAAAAGGCATGAAATGTCTACAATCTTTTTTTCTCGTATGCACTGAAACAACCTACTGTATATTTTAAGCAACTGAGAATTCGCTGAAAGCATATTAAAAACAAGTATTAGAATCCGGTTGATTGCATTCCTTTTACCATTAAGTAATTATTAAAATTCCTATATTGAGTACTTGTAACGAAATTTGAGGTACGATAATCAATTATTCGTATCAATGCAAATTTCACAAACATAAGAAAATACATACTTGTATACTTTGTGTAATGAAGTTCGATCATATTTGCATACTTCAGGATATGACAAATTTGTGACTTCAATCAATTATCTTAGAAGCTGTTTGAGAAGTGTACAGGTTTAGTATCCGAATGAAGTAATTAACAAATAAAATTGTATAAGCGTTTAATGTTGCATACTTGTAGGCGCGCCCGAGGAAACTGACTATAGTAGTGAGTCAAAGCGCAATCTTTAGCCTGGCTTACTTCATAGGTGAATGGCAGACGGTTTTCGGATAGGTTGGATGGAAAATTGGAGTTGATGTCAAAATCGGCATACTTTGGCATCAATCCTTTATGATATATAGATTTAAGGCGTGCCCTAAAATTAAAGTTAGGAAAACCGACAGGTATTTTTCTCAAGAATGGCCTGCAATATCTGTTTATGCTTTATGCGTTATTGGAGAGTCAACTTAATAAACACTAACAACTCAAGGAAAACTCGTCGATAAAACACAGCCAGCATCTTCGCAACTGGACTTTCGACATTTGCTCTCAGATAGCACTTCTCCACAAGTGGACTCTTCCGACAAATAGGGTCATATTTATTGTTTGCAGTGTACAGTTGCCCCAAAAGTTATTGGATTTCGGTGAGCCCTGAAAAAACACTGATACGACACGGAATACTAAGATGCTGTTGAAAGTAAAGGTGCTGTCTACATACGCGGCAATGGGAAGCATCGCTATTTAAATGTGGGCGCTACTAAGGGTTTGAAAAAATAACAAAGACTTCAAATTCGAAGGAAGTAAAGAGAATGCCGAAAGACGTGAATGCGGAGAACTTATGATGCTGAACGGCAAGAAAAGCGCCCGAAAATTCGACCAAAAAGTGCGGCGATATTGCTGGACTGTGGCGAACTCCTGTAGCAACGAGAAGGGCGATATTTCGGCAGGATGAACGACCGAAAATTCGACGAAAAAAGTTGACAAGTTTCAAGACCGGACCAAGGTCCTTTTAGAACGAGAACGGCGAACTTACAAACACCTTAAATGGTACATACCAACGATAGAAACTATGATGATGAAGATTCTGATCTCCGAATAGATGATGACGGAATTGATGTCCAATTCATGGCGAAATTTGAATATCCATAGAGTGGCTTAAAAATAACAAAGCTGTATTTAGCTTGGTCGACCAATTTTCAGCTAAGACATTTAAATATGACGCTGGCGAGTTGGTGATGTGCGGAAAGTCTCACGAAATCCGCCTTGTGAACACCCACAGACAAGGTCATACTGAGCGTATTAGATAAAAGTCTAAAATTATTATCAGCGTAAGTTTACACGTGATAAATCAAAAAACCAGTCTTGGAAAGACACCCGAGAGGAGGACCAACATGCAGCATGTATTCGTCGATTTCAAAGCCGCTTTCGATAGCACGAGAAGATGTTGCCTATTTGCCTAGCTGCCTTGGGGTTTCTAATTACTTCCAGCTATCAGGATGAATAAATGACTGGCGGACTATATTAAACATGGTCGAAACAGCGCTAATTAAGAAGCTTTAAAATTTCACCAAACTTCACCAGTTGCCTCTTTCTTTCTCTTAGAACAAGGGCTGTAGGCATAACAACAGGGGGTTACCCTGTAAAAATATGCGAAAACGAGTAATACACAGTGTAACCCCCAGTACTGCCTAGCGGTGGTCTCCAAAACTACCCACTCGTACAAACTGAATTATTTAAATACCCAAATCCACTGTTTTTCACAACGCAGTTTCGCAGTTTTATTTATGGCATCCGTGCGGAACAATAAAAAAAAAAAACGTGAATAAAAATACGGAATGCTTTCATTGTGCTAACTTAATTGGTTTAAATTTTTGTAACAAAGCTAACTGTACCTTTTTTGTAAGTCGATATTTAATGTAAAAGTTGGCATCCAATTACAAGTTTTGCCTTCAACCCGGCACAAAAAAGCGCTGTGCCAAATGCAATGGCGACGTTATGTGCACTCCATATAAATTCACTCTTTTAATGCATCAGCAACTGCAACATATACATATATATACATGCGTACGCACGAATATGTATACAACGATGTATGTAATTACATACGAGGATGTACACACAGCCTATTACGGTTGGATAAAAGTGACCTCGGTCAAGGGAAAATGTGGTGTCCGTCCATCTGCTAGCCGATTGCTTGCTGCACAACCAAACAATCAACCAGTTTGCAGTATATAAACAAAAGTTGAGGAAGAGTAACAAACAAATAAAAGCAGCACAAATAATAACAATACTCGTGCAATTGCAGCGTAGGGCAATGACAAAGAGTTCAGCAGTACTTAATGGCACAGGAGCAACAGCTACAATAAAAAAAACAGCTGCAACAAACCAATGTATAACGCATGTAACAATGCTGGTACAACACAATTAACAACAACAGTGAATAGTGATGAAGAAAAAAATGCAGTAAAAGCATGAACAGCAACAATAGCGAATATACAAAAACTCGAACAATGCATTTGCCTGCAGCAACAAAGGGAAAGACAGCGGGCGCAAGAGATGCATTTTACTGCGGCAAAAGCTTTTACTGCCTGCCAGACAGCGCAGACAACATTATGTGAAATGCATGTGGAAGGAAAGACGACACGCCAGGCTGTCCTGCCCGTCCGTCAGCAGTAGTGGTGTTTACGCTGCAGTTGCAGAATGCAACGAAAAGCAAAAGCAACAGATCGAACGGTGCAGCAAAAGAACCACATGTGTATGTATATATGTGCACATGCATGCTTGTATACACTATATAGTACACTCTAAGAAGTGCATGTTAAACTACTACTGAAAAGTGTTTATTTTTCAACCAAAATCTGTGTAAATATACGCATAAGATGTTTAAGATTGGATTGTTGAACATGAGATGTTTAAAATATACACATATCTAAATATACATGAAATGTTTACAACTGCAAACAAAATACCCAATAAACCCAAAAACGAGGATGATATCGTGTCGAATTCACGGCGGATTCACGAAAGTAGGTTTTCTCGAAAGTAATTTTTCGGACTCGTTGCGAATTCGAGGCAAGCTCGAGAAAATCAATTTTCGCTAAAGCATTTTTTAATAAAATAAATATATGGAAAGAACAAAACCTTAAATTTTTTTTAATAAGTTGACTTTATTTTTATTTATTTTTTCTTGGCGTTTTTCTGAGTGTTCGTGCGTCAAGAGGAAGTGTCGGAAAGAATGGCTTTAAAATTCGTAGAAGTTTGTTGAGAGAAACATCTGATATATTTTCT
>JAPVRG010292891.1:6111-16242 GCA_029783565.1 Rhagoletis cerasi
CGATTTTTGTGAGCTTCTTCCTCTTGCTTGGCCGTCTTTCATATGAAGTGGAAGGGCTCTGGGACGATGGTCCTTTCTTTGCAAGTTTATCGGCAATCTCATTTCCATCAATACCGATGTTACCCGGAACCCAAAGGACTCAAACTTTGCCAATCGGTCACACGAAGAGTGTTCAGCACTCCATCTAACTAGTTTTTATATTGCCTTCTGAAACTGAACTTTGGATGTAGGTAATTCGGTATCTTCCTACGAGTCAGAAACACTCTTTACCCTTATGATAGCCCTCTTCGCCTGGGTCCGGATATGAATATGAAAAGGCGTGAGATCTAGAAGAACTTCTAAGAATGCTGTTGGACAAGTTCTCATGGCTCCAGTTATGCATACACATGCCAGCCTTGTATCTAGGTGGGCATCTTGATGGCTCCCCGTTTTGTAGCTCTATCAGTTAATAGCTTCATAAGTTGTTTTTCAGAGTATTTTTTGGTATGTATAGTGTTTGTAACAACTATCTGAATCGCTTTTAATCTACCAAGTTTGAATTTCCTTGCGAATGGTACTATGGTGTTTTATGCTGGGTTAACATTCAACTCCACCTTGGAAACTATTTTTTTTTTTGTTTTATACAGGCCTAACTAATTTAATTCTAGTGCAGGAAGTGTCTTAGGCAGATGTCATTAGCGTACTCATGGCAAAAAAAAACTACTATTCCGTGCTTCCTTATCCAGTCCGTCGACAATTATGTTCCATATTAGTGGAGATAATACTCCACCTATCTTTCTGGTACTGATCATGCAGTTTATTCAGTCCACCAGGATATTGTTTACTCATCTGTTATCAAAAGCGCCCTTGATCTTCAGAAAAGCGCATTTGCTTGTCTTCTTTTTTCAAAGCTATCCTGCAATACACTTTTATCAGCTTTTAGAGAGCGGTTTAACTAGAACCTCCACCCCTAAATTTCTCGTTCGCAGTCCTTACGTAGTTTTCCGCAACCTTTTCTGAAGATTTTAATGCATACTGACCTAAAGTTTTTTTTGGCGAAGTGGGTCATTCGTCCCGATCTTCGAGATGAAAACTTCGTTCGCTCTTACCCACCCAATGGTTTGCTACTTTTGACCTTTTGACCTTTTTGACAGCGGTCCAATGACGAGCTTCTGTCTCTGCTGCAGCCTGGCTGGTGTCCACCCCCCTCCGGGATAGCACTACCCACTAACAAATTTAATACTTTTTAATACGTTCGGTTCCGGGGTATGGGATAGATCCTGAAGAGTTAGCGTCTAAACGAAGTTCGATCTTCTCTTCCTCACTCTCAGTTAAGCTCCCAATGCCCTTCCTTAGACTAGCTAATGGAAGGCTGTTGGTTTTTCCCATTACCTTCATTACCTTCTAGAGTCATGCGACCTCTGTTTTGTGTACATAATAATAAAAATAGCAAAATAGGACACCAATAGGCGATTTTTACTCGGCAGTAGTGGATCTACGAATCGACCTAACTGGTCTAAGGAAATCTCAGAGGAACTTAAGACATCGATAGAATTCGCATTTGCAAATGAAATACACAGGAGTAGTTCACAAGTTGATTGAATTATAGAAAAATATATAACTAGTGATTAGTATTTAGTATTTCAAATTTTCAAAAAAAAAAAGAGGCTTAATAACACTCAAACTAATAGTTAAGCTCGATGCCTCAGTAGTTTGATTTTTTTAAGTGAAGCTCTTATATGACTTCGGAGACTTAAGACTTAAACATTTAACACCACGGTGGAAGGGAATAAAACGAATGAGTGGACAGAAAGGGAACGGTAAACTTGATCATCTAACGCCACTGGCAAGGGGAGTAAAAAGAGAGCGAGAGATAGAAAAAGAGGCAAAGACAAGGATAAAAATAAATTCAAGATACAGATACAAATTCAGATAAAAATAAGGACACTAAAGATAGAGATAACTATAAGGATAAAGATAAAAATACGGATAAAGATAGATAAGGATATAAATATGGGAAATGGAAAAGATACAGATAAAAATAAAAAATAAAGGCAAAGTCAAAGCCAAAAACAAAGGCAAAGGCTAAGGACCAAGATTAATATTTACAAATTACTTCAGTATGAAACGAACTAGAAATTTCACTTTCATAGTGTGGCCCAGACACATTTTGTTTTATACAAGCTTTTATTAAGTTTCACCTGTGTGTAATCAAATCTTGCAACCAATTGTTAGCCAACTTCCCGATGAGCTAGAGTCTTTAAACTTCAAACTTAGCTCAGAACCCGATGACAATGCAATATGAAGGAAGAATTAATTCGCTGCGTGGCGCAGGTGTCGAAATATTTGAAAACCCCGTATTCATGGCCCGATGTGGTTCTTATTTGCGGTGTATATTACTTACACGAAAAGTAATAACTCCACAAAAAAATTGGCCTGATAGGTGGCGCATGAGTCGATGTATTTGAAAACCCGTATTTATGGTCCGATTTTGTTAATATTTAGAACGTGTATTACTTAAATGGAAAGAAATAACTCCACAACAGATTTCGCCGTCAAGTCGTGCGGAGATCGATATAATTTAATATTTCAGTTCTTTTTTTTATGAAAAATAAAAGCTTGTCTTAAAAAAGTTTTTTTTATTTACTCTTTTTTTTTAATCTGAAGCGTATTTTCGATTCATCTCTTCTGCGTAAAATGATGTTAACAATTATATAAAGCTTAAAAATCTATTTTTACACCATTTATTTTTTGTCGTTGATAATTTAGTAAGCACATGCTCTGCATCACAATGATGCAATAATACATTTTTCCTCGCAATTAATCTTGATCGGTTAAAAAGTGTAAAAAACACACACAGCCATTTGCATTAAATAGGTATACATATTTTAATCTCAAAAAGTAGAAGACAACTTTTAGCTTATCAATAAAGAACGCACGTGGCATCGGAACAGCCATATTTTTTAACCCAGCAATGTCACTGCCCGTATAGAAGATATTTCATTTTACATTTTATAGCTTAAGTAATCTGAGTAACCACATAATCTGAAGCCAAAATCTATAACGTAGCCGAGACATGTTTTTTCTGCAGCTAATAAGGTAACTGTTGCACTGTAAACTTATATTGTGTGAGAAAAATACAACCAATAGGCTACTACATTGCTGTATAACCGGTTGAGAATAGCTTGACAGCGTGCTGACCAGCCGTCTAGCCGGTCATGCGCGTGTATGCCAAATGTGGAAATGATAACTTTGCAAAAAAAAAAAAATTAAAAATCGCAACTGGTATACAAGTTCCAAGCAGAGTGGGTGCTGCTAACAACGTTACTCGCCTCAGCTGAGTCACCAGAGAGCAGCAAAGCAAGCGAATAAATTTCGATAGAGATCACATCAGGTCCATGGCAGTAAGTAACTAATTGTTTTACGATGTTAACAAAGCTGCAAGCGGCTAATTCAGTTTTTTTTTGCGGTACAGCATGGCGTATGCGTGATGGCAGGCGTGGACAGTAGGGTGGAGCGTAAAAATCGATGTTCGTTTTCGAAATTCTATTAGTGCGGAAAAGTTGCGTAACATGACCACATTCAAGTGTGTTGAATCGTTTTCCAATTGGATAATATTTACGGTCGCCCCAAGAACCTTAAAGTTTCCCATGTATTTTATATCAAAAAAAAAAAAAAAAAATTCGTAGAAATGTTATAGAATCTTAGAAAATCAATATTTTTCAATCAACAAACTCTTTTCCCCTACAGGAGACTTCAAAGAATAATAGCCAATTTTTTATTTAACCATTTTTTAAAATTAACTATTTCTTTATGGGTACCCCAAAAACCCCAAAAAACGCAATGGTATAGAATTCGAGAAAATTAATACTTTTCAATCGGCAAACTCTGTTTCTCTTCCGGAAACTTTAAAGAAAACTTTTTTTTTTGTTATTTATGGCCTTATAACAATTAAATTCAGCAATTTATTGAGCTTGAGGCCTTTTTTATGAAAATTCTTGTGGAAAAAACAACAATTATAACTTTTTGTTTCTTTTCCACATTTTCATTTGTTAAGCCAACTACAATCAAGCGCAGCTATTCCGCTGCTATTTACTTCATCATGTGGTTGTTGGATTTGTTGGTTTTTGTTAATAATTGTATTTTTAGTATGTTTAACTTTTAGGTGTGCTCATCTTTAAATTATTTGTTTTTGTTATTTATTTTTTCCAATTTTTTATTTTACTATTTTTTTAATATTAACTATTTTTTATGAGTTCCTGAAAAATTGTTTAATAAACAATTGGATATTTGAAGTCTCCTGAAGAGAAAATAATTTGATTTTCAAGGATTCTATACCATTTCTACGTAAAAAAATTTTTCCCATATAAAATACATGGAAAACTTTAAGGCTCTTTGGGCGACCGTACTTATTATGCGATCGAAAAACGGTCTAACACGGTTCAATGTGATCATGTTACGCAACTTTTCCGCAGTATTAGAATTTCGAAATCGAAACATTGATTTTTCGCTCCACCCTAGTGCACAGTGAGGGTAATCTACAAACTTACCACTGCATTGGTGGAAGAAATAAAAGAAACTTTGTATTTTGACCAGTTTTAGCAATATTTCTTTTGTTTATTTGATGTTTAATATTTTTTTTTTATAAAAGTCTATCGTGTTACACCGTGCGACAGTAAATTTTACAAACAAGAAAATCAATATACTCGCAAAACTAGTGACCAAATATAGTATAACTGCGTTTTTAGTTTTTCTCTCTGACGTCAGAATTTTTTTTAAAAGGACTTAGAAATTTCAAAAATATATTTAATTCAAAAAGGTATTTAAAAAGGTCAGTGCAGTGTAGAATAACAATATGTGTATGAAAAAAAAGCAGAAATTCCGTAGAATGGAAAAATACGAAATATTTTTATGCATAAGGACGAAAAGGTTTTGAAAATGTTATTTTAAAATTTTATCCTTGAATATCCTTGAAAATTCGCAATATTTATTTTTGAAAAAACTATACGTTAAAGACTAATATACATACATACACTTAACCACATCCTCGAATTTCATCCCTTCCATATTATTAGGTTACAAAAATTAAAATTATTAAAAGGGCATTTTCAATCCTTATTCGTTCTTGTGAAACAATTTATTACAGAATTTTCTTTTTCATTTGGTACCCATATTTTTATTCTACATTGCACTGAATTTTTTAAATAATTTTTTGAATTATTACTTTTGAAAGCTCAAAGTCCTTTAAAAAAGAATATTGACGTCAGCGTGAAAAACTAAAAACGCAGTTTTATTGTATTAGGCTCCTTGCTTCGTGTGTTTATTGATTTTTTGGTGTGTTTTGAAATTTTTTTATTTTTGTCGCACGGTGTTATATAATAAGCACCATATAAATTCACATTTCAAGCTTTGCAAAAATTATAAAAATTCAACAAATTTCCCCAAAATCCCACAAAAATTTTAAACTTTTTATTCAGAATTGCTTGAAAAATTTTAGGTATGCAGTTTTAGGATAAAGTGCTAGTTTCAAGACGCTAGCAAATCGCGTTGATTTTTAATAATCTTTTTTTTTTTTTTGCTGACGGTGTTGTGCATTTTCTTCCATATAAAGTGCTCAAATTTTTTTTATATGGAAGAAAGTGCCTAGCAACGTCAGCAAAAAAATACCAACGCGATTTTCTAGCGTCTTGAAACTTTCACTTTAAATTTTTATAGAAATTCTGAATAAAATGTTTGAAAATTTCGGGGGATTTTGGTAAAAATTATGGAATTTTTATAATATTTGTACAAAGTTTGAAATGTGGATTTATATGGTGCTTGTTATATAATGCGCTCGACGTTTAAAAAAATATTAACATCAAATAAACAAAATAAATATAGTCAAAACTGGCCAAAATAAAAAGTTTCTATTCGGCCTTACCGCGAACTCCATGTGAACAAATATTCCAAAAAATTATAAAGCAAAACAAACAAAAATTTTCCCAATTTGTTTTTGTTTTTCCTGTTAAATTATGGGAACGAATTATTCACGTGGAGTTGGGCGATAAGGCAGATTGTTTCTTCCGTTCCGGGGGAAACACCCCCGATCTCCCCAACGCTCTAGTCGACCACGGGTGTATACATACATAATATGTATGTGTTCATAGTTGAATTTTATATAATAGTTGGTATATGTATGCATCTTCTGGGTGTAACCTTAATTGAATTTATCAACAATATAGCGAATCAAAGCAATTCAAGGCTGGTCGATATCACTCAAATTTGGTGATGCGTATATACTATATATCATATTCAACGTGTAGTAGTGCAAGTTACTAAGGATACATTTTGCATATGCCTTGAAAGTTGAAACTACTATGGCTAAAGAAGCGCTTAAATTGTTATGTGGAAAATCAACAAGAATAAACTTCGATAAGAGAAATTTGTTTCTTTATTTGCTTATCAAGGCGCGTCTAATGGACTTAAAATTAACGCTTGCACGCTTGTGAATCTATGCACTTAGTATGTAGCAGCGCTAATGTCTTGTCAACTGTCAACAGTCAACATTTCCGTGTGTATGGATTAACGTTGTAATATTGCGCAAACTTGCTACCTGGTAGAAATTTAATGGAGCTCACGTGTTACCTCCCTGCATGGGGACGGCATTTATGTAACGCATTTGGAAAAGCTTGCAAATATAAAATACATCCATGAAAATACAGGCACACATACATATGCATGTATGTACATTTGATGAGAAATGTACACAAGAGTTGCATGCAGCACGCTAACAGCCAAGCAGCCAATTTACTTGCCCCAGAAGTGTTGCATAAACAAGTCTTTTGACTTTTTGGGATTTTTTTACAAGCACACACACGTACATACATATTTTGATATGTTAGTGTGTATATGCGCTTTTTTATAAAAGTAAATGACAAATTTAAGAATTTGTATAATGAATAAATTAAATTGGCCTATTCAAGAAAAACAAACTATGGTCATAGCCCCGTTCGATGTTGACCTGTTTCGGTCAAAGCAAAATCTTTTTTCAGAGATAGATAAATATAGTGGCGAATCTACGATTTTACTAGGGGGATGGTGGTCGCCAGTTGGATTTTTAATTTAATAACAGAAGAAGATGGCGCACATTGCAGATATTGTGTAGCCTTTGGAGCTTTTGCCGGCGGGGAACCGGTGAAAATTTGGGTCAACTGTAAATGGTTTTTCCCCCAGTTTCTAGTCCGATGCAGAATGTCTAAACTTTTAGGACTCTGTCTACTGTTTAATGCGATTAGCAGCCTGGAAAAAGGGAAGAAAGCAGGGCGAATGACCTCTCCCACGACAGTCGGGTCTACGTAACCGGAACGACCCCGATTCATATCTGGCTAAGGTCTGCCACTCCCGTATAATTCCCCAAAAATTTTTGGGGAATTTGTATGCGGTTACAACAGCAACAACTGTTTTGTTCCTTAGCCTAGGCAATTTTATGTTAAGCCAACTACTCAATTTGTCGCAGTCTGTTTTCCTGGGTCATTCTTCCTTGACTTCTAGAACAAACAGGATAATTCTGTGATTAGGCAAAAATGATTCTAACGAAACCATCATGGCTTTTTGAGAGAACTGCAAAGTCCATTGCTTAGTTATGTGAAGGACATCTTCTCTGGCACTGGTACTCTTTCAGAAATACGGTTCCATTCACCTGAAAGCAATACAAAGTTTTTTGGGATTCTATCTTGGTCTAAAGAGGTGCACGTTTATTTATTTCCGGTAAGATATCTAAAAATTACAAGAGAAATACATATACATTTCAGCGAATCAAATTAAATTAATTGCTATTTTATTGTGATACTGTCTAGAAACAAGTTTAAATATTGTAATTTAATAAATTTATTTAAATCAACATTTTTTCCGTATGACTTTCATTTAATCTCAAACTAATATGCGCATATTTTTGCAATCAAATTATTTTGCCCACATGCAGAGTTGCATAATTGATTAAAATAATATAAAAATTTAATATAATTAAAGCGAAATAAAAAGTATTGAAAATTATCAACGCAAGCTTACAATTTTTACACGACAAAATGATATTTATAATCTCAACAAACTGATAATATTCCACTGAACTTCTGTGTTACTATGCACTCGGGAGATGTAAAGTAAGATTTCTAATTAAAAATTAAAAACCAAAAAGAAACCAAAAAAGTCTGAATGAGCAACTAAGCGCTGCGTGCACATTTAGTTGTACGTGATCCGATAATTTAGAATGTGAGTGTACACAATTTATGTACATACATCATGTATAAGCATAGATATACATAAACACATATGTACATAACTAATACAGTTAGCGTCATTAAAAAAATCATTAAGTTATTTTTATTGCAATTTAAATGTGTCAGCAAGCATCAGCATGTACAAATTTGTATGTTTTATTTTTAAACAAAAAAACTAGCAATAAAACGAGAGAATGACTTACTACGAAACTCATTTTTTATTAGCATGAAGGAGTAAATTTGGAAAGCATTAAGTATGTAGAATGTTATCAGCTCTAGACATGGCATGGAATGGCGCTAGGGTCAGAAGTGATCAGCTTTGCAGAAATTTGAGGAATTAATATACATTATTTCAGCAATTAAATTTTAGTTTATTTGGAATCGCAAAGTTTTTTCGCACGCGCTACGAGTATATTTTTTGAAGTTATTAGTTTTTTCCAAAAAAAAAAAAAAAAATGAATTGGATATTAACAGTTCGATAATAAATTAACGGCCCTATACCCAAGCCAATGACAAAACTCATCGCAAACCAATTGACACTTTCAGGCGCTGTAGTTAAATCAAGTGATATGTGATGAGTTTTCTCATCAGCGTGGGAATAGGGCGGTGAATTAATACATTTTAAACTGTTTTATAAAATTCGATGCTGCGATGCAAGATGGTAAGCACTAAAAGTAATACTAATTTATGCCGGAACTGGTTTTCCCGAAACCAAATCAAACGGGTGCCGGAAATTCCTTTCAAAATACGGCGAAACATGCAAGTGCCGGAACCTTTCGAGGTGCGGAAACCTGTGGTAGCCGTAAAAATGTTACTTTTGTGGACCCTTGCTCTTTTATTTGCTCTGTAGAACTAGAAACACTTTCTATAAGATTCAGCAACTATTTCCGATAAAGATTATCATTAAAGCTTTTAGGTACAACTTGGTGATTTAGAAAAATAAGAAACTAGTGCTTTTTAATAACGTAATTGGTATTACGAGCTATTTTATTATGCATTCGTGTACATAATAAATAATATAAAGCATATTCTTTATGATACTAGCACTTTGAATACATACATACATCCATATAATGCCGCCGCTTTGTGGAACATAAACTCATTCACTGAACCATATCAAAATAAAGTTATACTTTATACGAAACTTTGCAATAAACTACGCATTGAGAAGCAACTGACACAATCAAGAGATAAGCTGAATGTGTGTCATTCATTCATGTGTGATTTCTTTGTCGCAACAAAGAATACGTGAAATCTACAACGAAACAAATTTATTTTGCATATAGGAAGTAAGATTTGCATTGCAAACCAAAATCGAATAAGTTTTTGGGCACACATTATGATTTAGAAAAATGGATTAGTGGTAGACAAATTATCTTATTTCGTGCCTTCTCATTAGCAAATAAAAAGGGTTCATAACTTTTATCTAATTGAATCTTCCCAGTTTTTAAAGTAGCGGCACGAGCTCAATGGGAGCGCTATTTTCGCTGTTGTAAAATTGTACATAATCGCCAAAAAGAGTTTGAGAAAAGCTGGTGACAATCCTGGCAGGAAACAAATCTGTTTTGTTCGGGTAACGTGGAATGCACTCTACTAGGAAATTGTGACAAATTTCTAAACTATTAATGCAATGATTTTGCTTTGTAAATCCCCAAGAACCAGCGCTACTT
Source organism: Rhagoletis cerasi (assembly GCA_029783565.1). NCBI lineage: Eukaryota > Metazoa > Arthropoda > Insecta > Diptera > Tephritidae > Rhagoletis > Rhagoletis cerasi. The sequence goes on from JAPVRG010292891.1 coordinate 16,016, forward strand.
AAAAGTAAAATTATCAGCAAACAATATAGAGGATTATGAACTTTGACAAAGTTGCGACTAGTGTGAGGAAGACGCAACCGCTCCTCCGGTCATGGGCTTTTATTTAGCTTCAGTCACTTAATTGACTATCACAAAGGCATCAATATTTATAGTATATTTGTATTCTAGCCTTTGTCCAGCAGCCAGCTGTGTCAACAATTGATTTTGATGATATATTTAAGCAAGAT
>JAPVRG010292895.1:4792-17027 GCA_029783565.1 Rhagoletis cerasi
TTAGAAAGGGAGCATTAGCTTTCATTTCTTTCAAAAACAAAAGACCATTTACTGGTTCAAATTTCGATTCTAAGACCAAAATGTTTTTAAATAAACAAAAAATTAATAATAAAATTTGAAGGATTTTAGATATTAGGTATGGTAGCACGAAATGTCACAATCTGCTTAATTGTCAGATGGTTAATATGGCGACAAAAAAGTGACAATGAAACTACCTTGTTTTTGTATCATGATTATAACTATGTCGTCGGAACTTAAACAATAGTGAAGTATATTTTTTAACATAGCTAAATAACAAGTGTATAAAATTCCTTTAAAAAAAATTCCAACCCATTCTGAGTTCTTTGTAATTATTTTTTGAATGAATGTGACTGGTGGGACACTGAAAAATCCCTCCGTTTTACCTTTGTGCACTCAAAGACCAATTTTAGCCAAACTACTTAATTTTTAAGGCAAATATATTTATGTTGTAAAATATATACTATACGCTTTCGTCCTCATTAAAAACTAGGCCGATATAACCTTCATAGACATATTAAAGAATATTGAAAGTTGTGACTGGTGGGACAGGCCTTTGTGACTGGTGGGACATGTACAAAATAAGGTAAAACTGAAATCAGTTTTGTTATTGTTTTGAGCTTTATTAATGTAGTTATTTATAAATTTTTACATGCAGCATTAAACAGAAACCAGTAACTGCAAACAAAAATAATGTAAATAAAAGAAACAAAAAATTTTATAACAAAATCTCAATAAACTCTATTTATTAAAATCAAAATTAAAGAATTGTCTTTTCCGCAACTAAAATAAAAGAAAATTATCATTATTAATTAAAAACTTCTTTAAAACTATTAATATTTTTCAAAAAAAAAGTTAACATTTTCTGTTTTGAAAACTTCCAGTGCCTGAATCGGTTTTTACGTTTGTTCTCCATTTATCCTTGTCCTCCTTTATCTTCTTTTGGGATTTCCTCTTTCTTTCTGTGGCATTCAATCACCCAAAAAAAAAAAATGCCGAAAAATCACCGAAATTAAGTACACGTTAGGCAAAGCATATTAAAGTTAAGTCACATGTGACTGCTGGGACATATTTCAAAACAGTCTTGAAACCACAATATGACCATTTTAACTATTAAAAGATGTTAAAATAGTACACCACGTGTTTATTGTTACTTCTAGAAATAACTGAATTCATTAAGTCATATTTGAGGTTAGGAAAACAAAATTTATGTCTTTTTTCGTGACTGGTGGGACACGCGACATGCATCTGTTAAGAAAAGAAATACATAAAAACCTACATACATACCTTTACACTTTATTTTTATGTAATAATTTAGTATTTTCTCCGCTTTATGTAAAATGCACGCGCCCGCTTTCTACAACTGGCTATTGAGCAGAATTTGGTCTGATGAATACATGCCCGAAGATTGGAATCTCAGTGTTTTTTTCCAATCCAGAAGAAGGGAGATCCCGCCGTTTGCGCCAATTATCGCGGAATAAGCCTACTTAATATTACGTCTGAAGTTCTGTCGACGACAATAATGATAGAATACAAGATTGCGCAGTCCCGGCGCTGATGACATTTCTCATGTAAAAGTAAACAAGCTAAAGTGAAGCTGAATTTTTCCATAAAAAACGTGTAAAAATATGTGATTTATGAAGACAATAAATAGTGCAAATGTTAAAAAACTGTGAGTTAGATGAAAATATTGGTGATTTTCAGTACATCTAAAGTTTTTGTTTACATTCTGAGACTCTGTTTAGCCCTTCACGAACCAACTGATTGGACCATATCAGTGTGGCTTCAGACCTGGTCAGATTTTCAGAGCATGTCACATCTTGGGGAAGACACTCGATATGCAAATCGACACAAACCGTCTTTTTGGCGATTTAAAGCTGCTTTTGATAGCACGAAGAGAAGCTGCCTCAACGCGCCATGTCTAAATCTGGGATCCCCGCAAAACTAATATGGCTATGTAGAGTGCACAACTTTCAGCTCCGTCCAAATTGGCAAGGACCTCTCCGCGCCGTTTGAGACCAAACGAGGTTTTAGGCAAGGTAATTCACTTTCATGCGACTTTTTCATTCTTATGCTAAAAAGCGTCATAAGAGCTGCTAATTTGAATCGCAGCGGCACCATATACAGCAAAAGAACTATGCTACTGGCGTATGCGGATGACATTGACATCGCGAACCTGCAATCCAGGGATATCAGCGCAGCATTTTCCAGCAACAATTATTTGCATTGCAACTGGATATTGATTTCGCGCTTGAGAGGGTAAAACTCTGTCCTTGTAAATTTGTACAACTTCACTGCCATAGAATTTGGTATTTCTTTACTCATAGTTTTTCCATTTCACAATATGAAATGCATTTTGCACTTGTACCTGCATCTGCTTTCGTATAAAGTCAAAATCACGCAAAAACTTAAGCCAACCGATCATAGGCTAGGTAAGGTGGGGCGGCAGTAATCTGTGGCACTCACTTAGACTTAGGTTCTTTTGTGATACCGCGTGAGACTTACCTACAGCTATCCCCGTTGCCCTATAAACGCAGAAACCGATTCAGGCACTTTTTGAAAAATATTAATAGTTTTAAAGAAGATTTTAATTAATAATGATCATTTTCTCTTATTTTAGTTGCGGAAAAGAAAATTCCTTAATTTTGGCTTTAATAAATAGAGTTTATTGAGATTTTGTTATAAAATTGTTTGTTTCTTTTATTTACATTATTTTTGTTTGCAGTTACTGGTTTCTGTTTAATGCTGCGTGTAAAAATTTATAAATAACTACATTAATAAAGCTCAAAACAATAACAAAACTGATTTCAGTTTTACCTTATTTTGTACATGTCCCACCAGTCACAAAGGCCTGTCCCACCAGTCACAACTTTCAATATTCTTTAATATGTCTATGAAGGTTATATGGGCCTGGTTTTTAATGAAGACGAAAGCGTATAGTATGTATTTTACAACATAAAAATATTTGCCTTAAAAATTAAGTAGTTTGGCTAAAATTGGTCTTTGCGTGCACAAAGGTAAAACAGAGGGATTTTTAGTCACATTCATTCAAAAAATTGTTACAAAGAACTCAGACATTTTTTTGAATTTTTTCTAAAGGAATTTGGTACACTAGTTATTTACCTATATTAAAAAATATATTTCACTATTGTATAAGTTCCGACGACATAGTTATAATTAAGAGTTGGTCACATTCTGGATTCAAATGTCCCACCAGTCACAATGGAATGCCCCATGTACAAACGAGGCTATACTTAGTAATTTTTTTTATTTATTTAATTCGTTTTTCAGGTTAAAGTGTCACCGTTTCTGAAATATTGATATTTTTTAATTAAAAAAACACTGTCCTTTTCACGTATTTTCTTTTACTGCATGTACAAACTAGGCTATATTTTACATGTTGTTAAAGAAAATACATGAAATGGCCACACATTTTTTAAATTAAAAAAAAAAAAATTTCAACATTTCAAAAACGGTGACACTCACCTGAAAAATGTTTGCTTATCAGGGAGCTCACCCCTCCACCTACCTTCTCCTTAAGTTTGTCTTGGTACTGCTTGGAAACCCTGTATATTTAAAATCTACAAATACTTGAGAAGTAATAAATATGCCTTACAGCTAAAAATATTGCAAGTCTTAACAACGCGTTGAAGGCACTAATACCAGACGATCATCGACTTTGTATTAGTTGAGGTTCTTTCGTTCATAAATAGTACATATATGTGTATGTATATAATTAAAATATATGTAAAATGTGGCTAATAACCGCAAACAAATAACTACATATGTATGTAGGCTATGTAAACAAATTGCGAAAACAAATACTCCCCGCTGAGCGCCAATTGACAAATGACACTTTTAAAGGAGTGGGTAACAAGTACGAAGGCTAAATAATTGTGAATAAAAAAATTAAATTCTACTATACCTAAATTAAAGTAAAATATATATAAAATGAAATAAGACATTTGATATTAGGTCAAGTGCTTTGAAAAATTGCAGAAAATTTCATTAAAAGTAGTTCATCTACATTAATTCCAGTATATGTATTTATACTTAAGCAAACTAGTTTAAACAGCAGCGAGTGCGATAAGAAGATTTTTTTCCAATTAAAATATCAAATATTTTCAATACAATGCTGCTTTGTAGATATTAATACGTGTGTGCGTAGATGTAGACTGTCAATATCTGCATCATCGGCAATCAATCACAAAACATTGCAATCAAGACAAGTCAGGCAGCTGGCAGGTGACAAACGTGAATGTAGCATATGTAGCTGACATTTGTAAAGCAATAAAATAGAGACAATAGTTAGAGCTATCACAGGTGATCGTTTGGCGATGGGGTGTAGACGAAGAAGAAGTGGCGCATGCACCAACTTCGTGCAAAATAACCAGCAGCAATTGCAAATTGCAACAAATTCGATGGCGTTTGCCGATAGTCCAAGCATTGGCATACAAAGAAACAAAAAAGATAATAATAATATATACATATGTGTGTACATAAGCAGCGAGTTAAATGTTTACAATGCACAAAAAAAAAAAAATCAATAAAAAACAACGCGCGCTCACCACACCACACCACACCACACCACAATACTGATTGAGTTGGTTATGGTCGGTAGCACACAAAGGTGCGAGCACACCTTCACCTTCGCGCTGCTGCCATGGCTGTCACACATAAAGTCGTAAATAACAAATATGCTGCATTACGCATGCGCAACAACTATTGCCTGCACGAGGCATTTTAATGCAAGTAGCATAAGATATGCGCAAAAGGTGAATATATTAATTTTAATTTTGCTGCCCTCCCTGCCGCGTACACACTTTGCTGCGTGACTACCCTGCAGGGAAAACCCGAATTAGTGAATCAAATTTGTAATTCAATACCAGTTTTTTATCGCCAAAAACGAACCAGTTCGATAATAACTAGACCCCCACCAGTCCAAAAGCAGCGAAATGCGGTACTTTTACAAAACTATTTTAATTTACTTTTTCAAACTACATATCGCTAGCTAAGAGTGAAAAGTTGCTAAATCCACTTTTTCTAAAAAATTATATTTTGATGAAAGAAGCAAGAACAATTAAAAGTGCATCGTTTTCTAAAAGATCGAACTATCTATTTTATTCAGGGATCGAAAATGACAGTTATTTTTTTCAAGAGTTAAACTTGGCCAGATATTTTATAAATCCGAAATAAAAGTATTTTCCGGATAATAAACAAACCGCTTTTACAAATAAAACAAATTTGGTATCAAATGAAAGAGGACTGAAATAACTTTTAAACAAAAATAACGAATGAAGGTTACCACCTGCATTTGTATTTTTTTTTTTATAATTTAATATAAAATAATTTTATATACCTGACCCAAGGTTCATTCTATGGTAATTAAATAACATTTGTTGTTGAAATATGTTTCAAAAGGTGGCTTTCCTGGTTTAGACATTTAATTTTTAAACAGGGACCGAAAATAATCGTTAAATATCATGATTTTTATTTTTCGAACAAAAAATAATCGTTATTGTTTGATTTTTATTTTTTCGATCAAAAAATAATCGTTATTTTTGAATTTTTTTTTTTTATATAATTTTTAACCATTATAACGGATACTGCTTTTTTATGACCGATTTAAATCTTTTATGATCGAAAAAAATAAAAATCAAACAATAACGATTAAATTTGATCGGAAAAATAGAAATAAAATTTTAACGTCTAAATTATGATTTTTATTTTAAAGATCATAACCCTCACGGCCACTGGTTCTAAAGCTATTTTCGTCCTCTTTCATTTGATACCAAATTCGTTTTATTTGGATAAGCGATTTGTTTATTATCCGGAAAAGGACTTTTATTTCGGACTTAAAAAATATCTGGCCAAGTTTAACTGAAAAAAGAACTGTTATTTTTGGTTCCTGATTTTATTTCTAACTGTTCCTGTGCAGTTATAAACAAATTTGCTAAGTCCAAAATAGGCACAGAAAATGTGATAACTCTCAGAGGATACAAAAACTTTGCATTAGAAATATTTATTCAAGGTGACAAATTTATAACTGGTTCGTGTCTATAGAAAACGGGTTGCAGAACGAACTAGATCTAATCTGTGGAATTTTGAACTGGTTCGGAACAATCGAAAAAGGGATGCGGCGGGGACCAATTCATCTTTTGTTTACCTTAAATAAATTTTTGTTTGGCGGTTAAATTCACCAGTTGTTTGCATGCAAAAGAGATTTATCGCGAACTAGTAGTGGTTCTAAGTGTACTAGCAGCGAACCGATTCCGAACTAGAGATTTTCCCCCCAGGGTATGCACCTTATTTCTTGGCCACTTTGTGTGTTTGTATGCAGTTTGTAATTTCGTTGCGTTTTTTGCCCACAATCCGCGCGTGTGCGCACAGCAGTGGAAATTATAACGAACCGACGTACAACAAATCAATTACGAGTATGTATACCCCAGTTCATAGGAATGAAAAGTGAGTAATATTGAGCACCATCTTTTTTTCGCCTTTTTCGCGAATTTTCCAGAACAACATCAAACTTCCTTCATTTTAAGTATATTTCTATCAATGCATAAGGTTTTTTTTCTGAGTGGTACGTCTTTCATCTAGCTTTCTCTGCGTTCGTTCATTAATGTGGCCGAGCCAGCGGAGCCTCCTTTATTTTAATCCATTGCACTACGCCGATGACGTTTTAAAGCTTGTACAGCTCATCGTTCCATCATTTGCGGTATTTGCCGTCGCCAAGTGTATTTTTTATACGACGAGAAAGGACTTTACTCCTCAATTTCCTACTCAGTCCAAAGTAGCACTTGTTGGCAAAAGTGATTATCGGTTCGATTTCCAGGCTGACATTATTATTGGTGTTAATGCTAGGTCTCAAATAAACGCAGCCGTCTACTTTTTCGAAATCAAACTGTCAACTGTGACATGAGTGCCGAGACGCTTATGCTCTAACTAACTTTCTGATGGAAGGAAATACTTCGTTTTGCCCTCATTCATCACCAGACGCACGTCCTTCGCTTCTTAGAGTTTGTTGTTGCCGATGATGTCAATGGGCGCGTTCATAAGTCGTAGCTGTTGGGTAACCGTTGGCTGTTTGTCTCAGAAACGCACAGTTGAGTAGTTCCGCTCAGCTCAAAAGTTGGCAACTATCCGCCATTTGTTCCAGCGCAATATTTACGCTACCTGATCTAAACTTGTTGGCTCAGCCTAAACAGCTGATCGAAAAGACTAACGCCGCTTACATTAAATACAACGCCGCTTTGTTAGGATGCAGCTGCAAACTAGTTTGTGATAAAGTAACTAAAATATTTTATGATAATACTACGTTGACTAGATACTTGTTTATTACGATTTTTACTTTATAATTATAAACTATTTAATTCATTATAACTTTAAAAGATTTTTAAAAACGCTGGCAGCTCAGCGTTGAATTGGAAATATAATCGGCGCAACTATTTCATTTTGTTTGTTTATATTTATCAGCTGTTCATTTGGCAACATATTCATCAAGCCGTTTCTAAGACGTAATTGTTGAGTTCAACAGTTGCCAACAGTTTCGTAGCAGTTGGGCTAAACAGCTACGTCTTATGAACGCGCCCAATGTCCTCGATGCCAACGATTGCACGCTCTTGTAATAAATTATAACTGCAGTTCTTATTATCTTCACAAACTTCAGATTAAAAAAAATCACATGAAAGAAACTTACCTCGTCTGACACCTCTTTTGGTATCAAACGGCTTGGAGAGATTCTTCCCAATTCTATCGGAACTGACGTCACAGCCATATTAGTTCTGCGGGGATACCAAATTCTGACATCGCTGAAGTTGATTGTCGTATGGTGAATATATGGTAAATGGTGGCTGAAACAGGCCTAAAGCCACACTGATAAGGCCCAATTCATTAACGGTGTGCTTCAACCTTTCACGCATCACGCTCGATAAGACCTTGCAGATCTTGCAATAGTTAGTGTACATATGTGCATGGTAGTGTATAAATATGGCTGATTTTTAACTTTTAGCTTTCCTTGGGTATTAAGACGGATTTTCTTAGCCGAATAGAGGAATCTGCGTATCTTGGCTGCAACTGATCTGAGTTGATTTTAGGTCCTCGAATCGTACATATGTACATCTAACGCATTGGAAAAATACCATCCGTCTATCGCAACATGGTGGATTTAGTTATTCGTTTTTCGTTCCGCTAACAACCCCGACATCAGGCTACTCTCTGGGTACCTGCACCGAACAGGTGTGATCACAGAGTCGGAATGCCGGCTTTGCTTTGTAGACGATGAGACTTCAGAACATATTCTCTGTTACTGTACGACTTTGGCAACACAAATATTGATCATTTTAAAGCTCCAATGGTCGAACCCCGTGTTATAAAGAATTCGGCTACCAAGACCCTTTTAGGATTCATTAGGAAAGCCGAAGGTATCTTGAGCACACTGGGTTAGGGACTGTCTCTTTAAGAAAAGCACTAACTAACTAACTAACTAACTAACAACCAGGAAGCTTGGTCTTTTTATGCTGGGATTTTACAGATTACCAAGCTTCGGTCCCGGCGAAGTTGATCAGCCTTAATCCCTATAGGGGAGTCTTCATTGCGTAGGTTGCCTTTTTTTTCTAACAAAAATTATAAACATTTGGCGCTCACACTTTTGCTAAGTATTTGGCTGAGCTTCTTCTCCAATTTTTGGTGTGCATCCTAATGTTGTAACACAAATACAGGGACCTACAATTTTACGCCGCCTCCGAACGGCAAATGGTTTTATGAGAAGATTTTCAAAGCAGAAATACACTCTGAGGTTTGGCATTGTCTGCCGAGGGGCGACCGCTGTTATGTATTGCTCAGAACAGGAATCGAACCCAGGTCCACCGGTGTGGTAGTACCTACCTCTAACCACTCGGCTACAACAGCACGGCCATGACATTAAAGTCGTCAAACACGATTTTTACGTCGTCACGTGGTCTCCGCAAATAAGTATGATCTAAGAACTCAAAGAAGTTGTCTTGTTGAGGTTTTTCGATTTGATGTGAACACTCAAGTATTAAGTGTTCACCGGAGTGAACGGCATTACTCGGCGACAAAGTCTCTCTCCGACCACAAATCTGATACTGAATTTGCGCTCCTTTACCTGGCAGCTGTAATAGACGTTTCAAGGTCCTATTTTCGTCTTACCTTGTCCCGCTCATCGCATCTCTTGGTTGGCGGTAATGTCTGCCCTTGCTCTAACGAGGATATCAACCAGCGGCTAAGGGACCGGACATTTCTGGTGTACGTGCTTAAATCGTAGTCCTTAAAACGTTTGCCGGTGTCGTCATTAAAAGAACGGCGTCTCATCTGAGGCTTTTTCATTGGAAAACGGTTTTAACGTGGCGGGTCCTAAGCGCTGTGCACAACCACTTTCTGTGGCTTCAAAAATTTAATGAACATTTTTATAGTGAGTTGCTTTTACCAAGACGCTGCCGATTTCAGGGAGCCCTTAAACCAAATAAATCCGAGTGCCCCCACCGAAGCTCACTCCCATTAAGCCGTTGGGATTGCGCAACCGTAACTGCTTCCCAGAAAAATGGTCTTCCCCATTGCACTCTATTATTTGTTCTTTCACGCTTCCTCTTTATGTCTCAAAATACAAACGAGATATTAATAATAGAACTCACTGGTGGTACGGCACGACACGTCTAGTCTGAATTCGACAGCAAAAGAACCGGCTTGCATAGTCAGCTTGAACGTGCGGTATGAGACCGCAATTATAACTAGCCATTGCTTAATTGGAAGCTATTCTAGAAGGGTTGGCTGTCGGTGGTCACTGAAAAGAAGAAATTGGAAGTATCCAACATTTCCTTTGTCACTTTGCTGCTTCGAAGGCGGATATAAGGCTCTCCTTTCACTATTAATTCCTTAACTGCTTGACGGCTTTTGGGTATGGAAAGGAGTATAGCGAACCCAACGATCCAAGAGACCTTAGGGCACCCGCAGAGTGCACGCTGAAATCTGAGCCAAGCGCAAATATGTTGAATGCGAGAAACAAGCTTTAAAACTGGGTGCATAGAATTTCATACAAAATCGCGCAGACACTGCAGAGTGGAAGCCGATCGGAGCCGGGAGTACAACTGATCAAGGCGAAAATACCAGTTTTTAAGTGTTTTTCACCTCTGACTCGCACTGAAACGGAAAATGTTTTTCAGTCGCTTTTCGTAACAGGTATTCTAAACAAAATTATGGATATTGGTGCTTTGATGCCCTACTAAATAATATTACAAAATTAAAGTACAAGCGAAATTCAGCGCTGATTCTCACACCCACTCTGCGGTACCAAATCTTGATCAGCGCCAATCGGAATCAGCTTTGCGCTCGGCTCGACTTTCAGCGTACACTCTGCGGGTGCCCTAAATGTGCCTACTTTCCCATGAGACGCCGGTAGTCACTTCATTTTTAGGTGAAGCCTAGGCGCTTGATTCGATACTGATTGTAAGTAGTTTTTGACTCACTTGTTAACTCCGAGGTGGAATCATCTCATCACTTCCTTTAGACTGGAATCACTTTCTAGCGGCGGAGACCCTGGCCAATGCTGCACTTTTCTAGCACGCTGCGTTTTTCGCAATAAAGCTTAGCAGTATCACAAACACACAGTGCTCGTAGTTAATGTGTGCCTCTTGTTCTGAGGCAACCATCTTAAGAGGCCTGTTACGCGAGATGTATTTCCATCTGTAAATGCTACTTTTCTGATGCATTCTGCTATATAATACATACGAGTAAATGCAAAAAAGTAGCATAAAAGGCCTATAAGCTAGCCTAACCCAACCTAAGAAGATTCTGCGTTTATGCAGTAACATCCATGGGAAAATGTAATTAAAAATGCATGATCAGAATTATAAGAAGAATGCAAGCAATCTACATATAAAAAATTTAATGATTTGAATTATATATGACGCACAAGTGTGCAGAAATCGAATCGTCATGTATTCGTTTCGGCATGAGCTGATTACCTAAGTTATTCTCGTATAAAATCAGGAAAAATGTGAAAAAGGTTAATTGCATAGTGATCACCTGTTTGTTTTTGACCTTGATTGATTCCATCCACACCGATCCTTTATATTTATGCGATCCACATATTTGCTTGCTACTTTGTCTCTTATCAACAACATCAATTGCACGCGCACGCGCGTCTATTCATCCGGGTTGATTGCATCGCTCGCCATCCGTCGATCGCAACGCTTAACGCTTGGCGTCGCTAATTGCCACAACGAAAAGTGCTAATGCTTATTGCAAACAGTGTTCTTTATATACATTTAGGGGATTCACAAGATGTTTTAAGTGTTGTAAAATCTTAAAATCGTAAAATTTTACAATGGTTTAAAAATTTTGTTGTTGTCATGCATAATGAAAAATTTTCAAATAATACACTTCTGCACGTTATGTGTTCAGAGCGTTATAACTGATCAGCTGCTTTGCTGATGCTTGATTTTTGCAAAGGGCGTCGATTATTTTATGTTTTTCGCTCTGCTTTGGCATCTTGGCCATTGCGGCGTCCGTTTCACTATCGGGGCAAATGCAGCGGAATTAAAAAAAATAATCAGATAATTTTTAACTAATTTTTTGCTAATGAATTACCAAATACAAAAATTTCTAACCAATGCCGTTATCCCGTTAACCCTATGTCCGCTAGCGTAACAATGTTAAAATTACCATAAAAAATATTTTAGGTCGCAAAATTTTTGGCTCGGGGAATACTTTCCAGTAGACCAATAAAAAAAATAGAAAATAAATGTCTTCGAAATAAAAAAATATTTTTCGAAAAATAATTTTTTTATGAAAAATACGATGAGATTTTTTGCTAACCAATTATTCAATCCAATAATTTCTAGAGAACGACCGAACTTCGGCTTCGGCCATGTTCGGCCACAAATGTTCGGTTCGGTTTCGGTTCGGCTTCGGCAGAAAAAAAGCCGAACTTTGGCCGAACATTAAGTATTAAATTACTTCTACATGGACACATGCCATAACAAGTTTTTTATGTTATTTTTACAAAAATACTTATGTAAGTATATGTTATTTGCTGAAATTTATGTGATTGAAACCTAAGTATGTACTTTTTTATCAATAAGAATACCACATTTTTAAGAAGTCATTGCTTGTTTATCACTTGGGCCCTTGAAAATGTTCGGTTCGGCTTCGGTTCGGCTTCGGCCGAAATTGGCCGAAGTTCGGTTCGGTTCGGTTC